>JAKSZT010054416.1:1834129-1992726 GCA_026826555.1 Tolypeutes matacus | reverse complement strand
TATATTTTACTATCTTCATAGAACTTTAATTAACAGTCTGTCATTATACCATAACACTATAATTATCCCCATTTACAAATGAGCTAAGTGAAGTTCAGAGAATGTAAGGTGACTTGTCAACATCAGAAATAGAAAATGAGAAGATAGTACTCTTTATTTCCTAGTCATTAAATTTATAAGTGAGAGAAAAATATATAATCCTTTTATGAATTGAAAATGTCTATGTGAGATACCCTACTTGGGCACTGATAAGTAAAGAGCTTATTTCAGTAAACAGGAAAATTGTTTGCATTGCTTTTCTCTCTACTGATTCAAGCTGTGGAGTGAAGATTTAGTAAATTGGTAGGTTAAAAGCAAGATTTAATAACTAAGTATCGAATATGCAAAACATTTCTAAAATGTATTATGTAAAGATTTACTATGGTCCTGTTCCTGTCAGATAACTAATCTCTTTGGAATCATAAATCTGAAATATATTTTAACCAAAGTGTTTGAGGAGATTATAAGCATTTGAGAATTCAAGTTTAGAGTGAATATTCCGAGACAATCTTTTCTTCATTTGTATCATCTCTTGAATTACCAATACTTTTGTTTGCTTGTTTACTTGCTTCTGGGTTGTTGTATACATAAAATAAAAACAGAAGGCAATTCCAAATGGTAAGGGGAAATACTAAAAACAAAACAAACAGAAAAACTCTAGTTTTTCTAGATTACCACATTTTATTTTGTAGACAAGCTGTTTATTACTTAGAAATTCAAATGAAGGAAATGAAAAGATTTTTGTGTTTTTAAAAAGTGACAAGCCATAACTTAAACAAATATTTATGGTTCAGGCAACTGTCATTTGTTTTCATATATTTCTTATGTGATTAAATTAGTGTTGCCATAGGATTCCCTGATGGATAGCTTAACCTCCAAATATAACAATCTCTGTGGAGACTCTGGGTAGATCTGATTAATTTATGCAAGCCTAAAAACATGTCAGCCTTCACCCATTTTTCACTAGAGGTTTGTAACTGCTGCTTTTTTTCTGACCTGGATGTTCTTTTTGAGTTCAAGAACTTCCTGAAACTAATTGAATGTAAAGTTATCTGGTACATTCCTCAGCTCACACAGATGCATGCCCCTTGGAGATCCTCAAATAAATCTTAATTTTAAAATGACTTATGGCTTTTGAACTTTGAGAATTATTGAAGAGTTTTCACCAGGTTCTTTTTAATTGAGCTCATACCATTTATGTTGACTAGAGATTTTAGCTTAGAAATAAAGGACATGGTTATTAATGTTCTTATAAATATCTTTAAGCTTTCAGTAGAAATCTTTTTCTTTCCTTTTCAGTAAAACTTCTTTTTCCTTTCTTTTTTCTTTTCTCCTTTTTTTTTCTTTTAAATTTCCCTTTGTAATTTCTAGAGGCCATTTCACTAATTTTTCCAGAAGGATAAATTCTTTTAAAAATAAATATTTTACCCTCTAATTCTCAGTGAAGTTTTATATTTTAATATGATTTTAATAGAATCAATTTCAGTTATATGACATCACAGGTATAGGGGGTTATTATGGTACTCATTGGAAATGATAGTTCCAGTCCCTTTGTTAGCAGAGTCTCAGCTTTTTGGGTACTCATCTGGCATTTGCTTCTTTCACTCTTCATAAATGTAAGAAGGATAAATCATGCTAACAAAGGATTAAGGCACTTGGCTCCTGGCATGCCCTAAAAGAGAGCCTTCAAAGTCCTAACTGGCACCTTGGCTTACATAGACTTAACCAATCACTGGTTGGATAAGATTATTACTTCACAGCAGTAAATTTTGAGGTCAAGGATAAGGACAATATATTAATTCTTAAATTCATATTTTATCATACATGTAAGACTTATGAAATATGTTAAAATATGTCTATTCAGTGGCTGAATTTTTTTTTTATATATAGTTGTAGGGTCAGTTGCTATGCAGTGTGTTGTGGTAACAGGCTCAGGCACAACAGAGACTTTGATTAAATGACCGCTTTATTATTTACACAGCAGAAAGTCCAAAAGAACAGGAAAAGAGATCCCATTGTGTCAGATTTCCTGGAAGGCCAACTGCTCGAGTCAGGGACGGCAGCTCCACACCCCCCACTTTGGAGTGGAGATGAGAGACACTTACGCTGCCTGAGCATGAGGCTTTCATACACCTTATGGGGAGGGGGCTCTGCCAACAAGCAAAAAGCATTCATCCAGCAACGTTTGTGCCCAGGCAAGCAGCTGGGGCTGGTGCAGATTTAACCATGGTCTCCTGTGAAATAGAAACATATTGAACACTTGTATGTAAACAAGCAAAAAATGGAACCACTCCAAACACCTGCATGCAAACAAGCGTAAGGGTGAAGGAAAGTGGGTAGGCGAGGACTGGGAGATGGCTGCTGAGAGTGCCAGTGACTTCCCCAGTAATATTGCAAATAAATTATTAATGAATCCTTAATTCTGTGGAGATTATTGATTATTTTATGTTGTTTGGAAATGATGATGGATTATTATTTTAAAACAATTTTGATATGTTTACATGAGTGTAATTATAAATTAGTGCACTGTAAGTGTAAATTAAATGACTTGGAAGAATAAGTATCTTTTTTCTTTCATATGCCATCTTATGTTATAACATCTAAACTTAGGCATTGGTCTCTATTACATAATTCAAGCATGTTACATCAGTATAAATTAATGGACAACAAAATAAATTTCCTCGGTTGCCATTTAATACCACAGATAATGCTTTTGATATAATGTAAAATATTTCCAAAACTACATTTAGAAAAGAGTTTCTTTAAATTGATATTTCTTTCTGAGCCAAATGATCCATTGGATTGCCCTAATGTTTCATTTGCTGCCTAATATCCCAAAGCAAATACGATGGAATAATTTAAACAGGCCATATCTCCAGATTCTAAAAACCCTAATATCCTTTGAAATTGGAGTTACTTTCTTAAATTTACCCATGACATAAATTGATAACCTATTGGTATTCCACACATGTGGTATTGGCATTTTTTCCATTGTTTTTCACATAGACAATTCCCTTCTAATAGTGCTTATTCTTCCCCAGAAGTTGAGCTAAAAGCTAAAGATTTTTATCCTGAAGAAGGGTATGAGAAATGAAGCCAAAAATATAACTATTATCATATCATCTCTTTGACTTGAGTGATTTTAAAGAAGTAATTTTTTTCCCATCAATATGAGCAAAGGTTGATATGTTATAATGAACATTAAACTTCTGTGGTACATTTGAGCCATAGGTGCATTGTATATACCTGAGCAGTATTACTCATATGCTATTTATGGTCTGAGCTTCTGATGCACTTATATATATGAGAATAAGAATAAGTACCTCCTACCAAGAGGCAGGTAGCCTGGTGAGCAGAACAAAACAAGCTATGAATCATAGGTCTTGTTTTTTTTAAATGGCTTTATGGTATTTGAAGTTCCATAACAATTGAAAGGCAAGTAGGAGTTATGAACACATGAATCCTTCCACATGGATAAATAGTTCTTGAAAAGTACTGGTGAATTTTATTGTTGCTTTGTTAGATTATCATTTTTTTACTTTGTTACTATACATGGAAAAATGTTAAAATTTTCAGAGGTAATCAAAGTTTAAAATAATATTTTAAATGATATGAAAATTTTCTTTATTATTGAAAGTCTACTTATATTTGATGCAAATGTTAATCAGCAAGAACTAGTAAAACTTTGGCAAATTCAACAATTGAAATAAAACAAAATTTTATATAAATGGCTTGTTTTTACAAATAAATAGTTTTTCCCCAATAACCTCTCTAATGTATATAAATATAACAGTGCCTATCAGTATGAGATATTTTCATTTTATCAGAATTAAAAGGAAAGCAATTATTTCATTAAATCAGTGGGGAGCATATACTATTTTTTCCAAGATTAAAAGATACCTGAAAATCATTTAAATCAAAGTTCTTAAAAATATCTACTGAATTCATAAAGAAAGTTTAAAGTGAATACATTGCTTTTTTCCCTGATTGCCTTGAAGTACCATTAGTATGCAGATGATGATATGTAGAAACCAGACAAACAAAAAGCCTTTTGTTAGCATTAGCCAAAGATATTGTAAAGCTATCTTCTTGTTTTTATTTCTAAATTTTATCCTTTTCTAGTTCTAAGTTATCTGATGTTTTCAGAAATGATGGCCAAACCAACTCTGGATGTTTTTCTTAAACTTGTGGAAGAAATGAACATTATGCATTGATATTTGGGAAGATAAATCACTCTAATCATAGATATTAATATTCTTTTAATAGAATTTTACTTAAAAATTAAAGATAAAAGTTCTGTTGGGTTACTCATTTATTTTTCAAAAGTTATTGAATACCTACTGTGTACTCCAGGAGGATATTGCAGTGATCAAAACAGACCAAAAATGAGCCACACAAAAGTAAAAATAAAACCCTGCTCTCGTGGAGCTTACATTTTAGTTGGGGAAGAAATGTAAGTTTGAGGTTTATCAAATAATAAAGTATGGAGAGAGGAGTATAACAAGTGTTAGGATGGGGTTGAAGAGAAGGTGGCCAGGGAAGGCCTCAATAAAGAAAAGACAGGGAGCGGATATGGCTCAAGTAGTTGAGCACCTGCCTCCCACATGGGAGGTCCCAAGTTCAGTTCTGGTGTCAACAACAAGCAAAACAAACGAAAAAACAACAGCAAAAAAACCAACTCAGGGAAGCTGATGTGGCTCAGTGGTTGAGCGCTGTCTTCCCACATAATGAGGTCCCAGGTTCAATCCCTGGCCCCTGGTACCTCAAAAAAAAAAAAAAAAAAGAAGAAGAAGAAGAAGAAGAAGGAAAAAAAAGATAAAGCGTTTAAGTAAAAGCCTGATGAAATTCAGAAACAAGCTTATATAATCTCTGGAAGATAATGTTTCAGGCTTCAAGAAAAAGCAGAAAAACCAAGACGTCCTCAAGGACAGTGGAGTAAGGGTAAATGAGAGTGTATGGGAGATGAGGTTAGAGAGGAATGGGGTTCAGATCATGCAAGAATTTATTTCAATTTAAGAAGTCATTTTGAGGTGATTACCCTGAACTGAACATGCTAGATATGGCCTGTCCTTATCAATATCCAAGGGTAGATAATATAAATGTAGCCTTATAAATCTATTCATGACAGATTTAACAGCAAAATGCTCACCTATTTTCCAGACCTTTTATATCTTTTAGGCCTTCCAAGCCTAAGAATCTGTGTTACTGTTGTTTCAAGTGAACAGGAATATATATATTTTTACCTTCTCTTCCTTTCCTTACATAAATTTTAATAAACTTTTAAGAATAAAATCAGTCTTTTACTTGCTAAATGCTCATTTTATGACTATCCAAATTAATTACTTCTGAAAATTCATTATGCATTCTTTTCTTTTCTCATTTCTTCGTCAGTTTTCTGGTCATATATAACATCTCTTCTCATTTAAACTATTTTTTTTTTCTTTTTCATAGGCTTTCCAATGCTGTGTATAAAAAAACATCCTCAGAGAATTAATCTTGAGGGATTTATTTTATATTAAGCATTGTATAGTTTCTTGTCATTGAAAACGTGAAAATAGTATTAGAAACTGTCATTATAACAAAATTTTATGTATGTGGGAATTTGTTCTTTTTTTGCCTCCATCTGTCCTTCTCTAAAACTGAAGTAGATTGTCATTGGTACCTATTTCTAGGTAAACATTTAAATCCAAGGAGACTATGATTCAGTACCTGACGCAGCTGTGCCTGATTCTAAGAACCTAATAAATACACCTCAGAAATACAACCTTTGTTGAAAGAATAAATTTGCCTAACTTCCTCAGTATCAAACTTGAGAAAACAGTATCACATTTGACATTATCTGCATTCAAAATGAAAGGCTTTATACAGCAACTGAAAAAGATTAAAAAGTGACTATCTAGCAACTTTAATAATTTTGCATTTAGGAGATTACATATGTTAAATATTTTCAGGTTAGGGCCTATTTTTTAAGACATGTTCTTTTTTCCCAGCTTATTGTTCTATGTTAGTGTAGAGGGTAATGTCACCTGTTTTCCTTTCCTTTGATAAAGGCATCCAAATGAATTTATCTTTTAAAATATTTACTACCAGCAAGTGGTAGAATGTTTATATTTTCTGTCTTGGCTGCTATAAATTAAGGAAGAAGCCTTTCCTATATTAACATCTATCATGGCTTCATGCTATTTGTTGAGTAGGATTAAAAAGTACCTGTCTTTTTGCAATTTCTTTACATCTTTAAAAGTGCTTTTTAAAATAAAATATTTTGTCTATAGGTAGTTATGTATGAAAAATTTATAAATATTCTATCATTAAAATCATTTAGTTTTAAAAGTGGACTTTATAACCTTAAATTGATTTTAAAGTGGGATTTCTAAATTAATGATGCTGTGATTTAATGGGGTTTCATTATTCTTTTCAGAAGTTTCTAAAGCAGTCAATTTTGATGAAAACAAACCCAGATGTAATGCAATGACAATTATTTTTTAATGAAAATACATGTATGACCCTCTATTTAAGTGACTTTGAAACTTAAAAATACATCTGTTTTTCTTTAAGGCTTTCCATTCTTTATAAACCTAATACTGTGAGGTTTGGATTTACTTATTTGATAAATACTTATTAAGCACCCGCTATCTTCCATGCAACATATACATTGCTCGAAGAATATATTAATGATCTTTTCCTTCAGAGAATTCACAGTGTAGTGGGAAAGACAAATATGTAACAATAATCACAAATAAATTTAGTATTTCAAAGTTTACTATAAAAAGTGTTACTCTAATAGGTGGTAACAGGTGGCGCCTAATTTATTTTAATGGGCTTAGAAAGCATCTCTAGTTGATAGTGACATTTGCATTAGTATCTGAAGGATTAAAAATAAGACATCTTTGCAAAGGACTGGGGAAAGGCACAGGGAACAGCAAGTGTAAAAGCCCTGAGATGGGCAAAGGCTTTGTATTTGAGGAACAGGAAGAATGGTGGAACCACTGAGACAAAGTGAGCTAGGGGGAGACTGGCATAATTAAGGATGGAAAGGTAGGAAGAACAGAAAATGCTGGGCCTCATAGGTCAGGGTAAGCAATTTGGGTTTCATTCTGAATGCAATGAGAAGCCATTGAAGTGTTTTAGGCAGTGGAGTGCCTTTTTTTTTTTTTTTTTTTTCTTTTTTAAGTATTGCTTTCAAAGACTACACATGGTAATGCAATGAAAAATCTTCTTTCTGTCCCTGACCCTATTCCCTCTTGCTTCTTTCTGGAGGCAACTGCTTTTACTCCTCTTTTGTGCTTTTGTTGTTTATTTATTTGTTTTTGTTTGTGTTTGGCTTTATCCTTCTAGAGCTTTTCTAATGCAAATGGAAACATATGCATCTTTATATTTTAATACAAATAGTAGCTTACCAAGCTCACTATTCTGGCTTTTGTATTTTTGTTTGTTTTTTACTTGACAAGATATCTTGGAGATATTTTATATCAATGTATACAAAGATTTAATTTATTCTTTTAATAGTTGCATAATATCTGTTTGTGCCCTGTTTGGATATCTTTTGTTTGTCATCTGCTACCATAAAGAATGGTTCAGCATGAATTCTTTGCTCTCATGTGGAGATATGTTTTTGGTTAAATTATACTGTCTTGAATATCTAAATAGATATGTATAGAAATATTCATGAATATTCCCCAAGCTTCAAACCTCTGGATCAACAACTCAGGCAACCTTAGATTTGAGCTCGAGATTTGTAGAAAAGATACTGGCTCCCTGTAGAGCCTGTGTCTTCTGAAACTATGACAGTATGTTTTGCTCATATGGGGAGCAGATGTAGCTCAAGTGGATGAGAGCCTGCTTCCTACATACACGGTCCTGGGTTCAATCCCGTGTACTTTCTAAAAACAAATAACAAACAAACAAAAAACCAACTCAGGGGAGCTGCTGTAGCTCAGTGGTTGAATGCTGGCTTCCCACATACAAGGTCCTGGATTCAATCCCCAGCCCTGGTACCTCAAAAAAAAAAAAAAAAAAAAAAAAGGGTAGGCTTTATATGAGATAAATTTATAAAGAAAACCGTATACCCTAGTCATGATTTCACTCTATGAATAACAGAAAGTATTTTCTCTTAACTCCATAAAGTTTCCCTTTTGATCAAATTTGTCTAATCTCAGTATATTTGATTAGAGAGTTAGGATTTCTTCAGAAAACTGTTTGAGAAAGCCCAGTGTGAAAAATACTCCCTTCCCCAAGTATTTCAGTCTTCTCAATCAATTTTGGGGAAGCAGATGTGGCTCAAGTGATTGGGCTCCCATCTACCAGATAGGAGGTCCAGGATTCGATTCCTGGGGCCTCTTGGTGAAGGCAAGCTGGCCCACACAGTGAGTTGGCCCAAGCAAAGAACTGGCCCATGCAGAGTACTGGCTAATGCATGAGTGCTGGCCCACACAGGAGTGCTGGCCTGTGCAGAGAGCTGGCGTAGCAAGATGATGCAACAAAAAGAGACACAGAGGAGAGACAATAAGAGATGCAGCAGACCAGGGAGCTGAGGAGAGATTGAGCGCCTCTCTCCCACTCCAGAAGGTCCTAGGATCAGTTCCTTTTGCTGCCTAAAGAGAAGACAAGCAGACATAGAAGAACACACAGCGAATGGACACAGAGAGCAGACAGTGAGCGCAAAAACAATGGGCGGGGGGTGGGAGGGGTAGTGGGGTGGGAAATAAATAAAATCTTTAAAATAAAATAATCAGTTTTGGTGGTCTATTGTTCCTCTCTTGAACACTCATAAAAAGAAATGCTCAACAGAATTCAAAATGCACCGAAACTCTGTTTTGGAAGCTAGTATACTTGGAAGTGACTTTTGTCAGTGCAAACATGACCATTATGGCCTTAAAGCCTTATGTGAGTTTAGTGTGTTACTTTGGTCCAGTTGCTCTTTCTAAGCCTCAACATCTTTCTCTATAAAATGGTGAAAGAGGAATAATAGTGTTCAAAAGGTTAAATGAGGGGATTGTGAGAAGATGGCATCAGACTAGCAGTCAGGGATCAATTATCTCACAAAAACAATAGAGAAGGAGCCAAATGCTGTCTGAGAGACCTGATTTGGGGGTCATGAGACCAGGACAGTGCTACACAACTCCCAGGAGGGCTTGAGACAGAGAGACGAAGAACCTGAGACAACCATGAGTTACCAAACTCCTGTGGTGGCCAGAAAAGGCTCCCCTCCCCAACTCCAAGATATTAAGCTGGGGTAAAACCCCAGGCTCACTGCAGCTGACTAAGGGGGGAACAGACATTTTCCTCCCTGTCAGCTGTTTCTAATGAAAAGAGAGGGGAAGTCAGGGGGCTATTCTTCTGTAAATTTGGCCAGCAGAGCCCATTTTTAATCTCCCATCTGGAGATTCAACAAAGGAACCCAGGAAAGCCAAGACTGAAACACCTCCATGGAAAGGCTCACCGACAGTCGCAATCTGCTGGCCAGTCTGGAAGTTGCATGGGCAAAAAATGTTTTCAGTTCTCTCTATATCCTAACACCTGGGAGAAAATCTGCATGCTGTTAGTGAGTCCCTGGCCTGATTTTGATAACATAAGCTGGGCAATTTTAAACTTAGAATAAGTTCAACCAAATATCAAAGAAGAGCTGTGGAAAAAAACAACAATAGGCAAGCGAGAGAAATTGGCCATCAAAGTAAATTCAACAACATATTCAGATGCCTAGACATCAGGAAAAATTAAAAGCCATACTAAGAAACGGAAAGAGATGGCCCAGCCAAAAGAACTAACCAAATACCCTGAAGGATACAGGATTTAAGACAATCGGTGATAATCACACAACTCTCCTAAATCAATTCAAAGAGTTGAAAGAAAATATGACTAAAGAGATAAAGGATATTAAGAAGACCTGGGTGACCATAAAGAACAATTTGAAATCCCGCAAAGAAAAGTAACAGTTTATGGGATTGAAAGACACGATGGATGAGATTAAAAATACATTAGAGGCACCTAAGAACAGAGTTGAAGTGCTTGAAGACAAAATTATTAGTGACTTCGAAGACAGAACATCTGAACTGGAAAAGACAAGAGAACAGAAAGAGAAGAGAATGGAAAAACTGAAACAGAGTCTCAAGGAAATGAATGACAACATGAAACACATAAACATTTGCATTATCGGTGTCCCAAAAGGAGAAGAGAATGGAAAAGAGGTAGAAAGGATATTTGAGGAAATAATGACCAAAAACATCTCAACCCTTACGAAAGATATCAATATGAATATCCAAGAAGGACAATGCACCCCAACAGAATAAATCCAAATAGACCTATGCCGAGTCACCTACTATTCAGAATGGCAAATATCAGAGATAAAGAGAGGATTCCGAAAGCAGCAAGAGAAAAGCAAAGCATCACATACAAGGGAAACTCGATAAAATTAAGTGCTGACCTCTCATCAGAAACCATGGCGTCGAGAAGAAAGTGCTATGATGTATTTAAGGTCCTGAAAGAAGAACTTCTAGCCAAGAATTCTGTATCCGGCAAAAACTGTCCTTCAAAAATGAGTGTGAGTCCAAAGCCTTCACAGACAAACAAAACCTGAGAGTATGTTACCAAAAGACCAGAATTACAAGAGATATTAAAGGGGGTGCTGCAGCCTGAAATGAATAAACAAGAGCAAGAGATTTGGAGAAGAGTATAGAAATGAAGATTATTAAGAGGGGTAAATTAAAGGGTAAAAAGAAAGGCAATAGAACTATTAACAACAGAGAGCCGAGGGACAAAATGGATGAAGTAAGTAATGCCTTTAAAGTAATATTGAATTTTAATGGCTTGAACTCCCCAATCAAAAGACAGATTGATAGAATGGATAGGAAATAAAAAACAAAAAAGCCATCTATATGTTTTTTACAGGAGACCCACCTCAGACGTAAGGACACAACCGGGTTAAAAGTGAAAGGTTGTAAAAAGATATTTCATGCAAATAGTAACCAAAAAAAAAAAAAAAAAGCTGGAGTAGCAATACTAATACTGGACAAAATAGATTTCAAATGCAAAACTTATAAGGGATGAAGAAGGTCATGATATATTAATAAAAGAGCATTTCACTAAGAAGTAATAACAATAATAAATATTTATGCACCTAACCTGAGTGCCCCAAGATTCTTGAGGCACACACTGGCAAAACTAAAGGGAGAAATAGATGTTTCTACAATAATCTTTGGAGACTTCAATATACCACTCTCAATATTGGATAGAACATCTGGACAGAGGATAAATAATAAAACAGAGAACTTAAATGATACATGAACTAGATGAAAAGAAAGAAAGAAACCCCACCTCACACCTTATATAAAAATCAACTTGAAATGTATCAATGACCTAAATTTAAAAGTGACAACCATAAAACTCCTAGAAGAAAATGTAGGAAAACATCTTCAAGATCTTGTGGTAGGTGGTAGTTTCTTAAGCCTTACACCCAAAGCATGAGCAACAAAAGAAAACATAGGTAAATAGGACCTTCTCAAAATTAAACACGTTTGCACCTCAAAGAACTTTGTCAAAAGGGTGAAAAGGCAATGGGAGAAAATATTTGGCAATTATATATCCAATATGGGTTAAATATCCATGATATATAAAGAGATCATACAACTCAACAATTAAAAGACAAACTACCCAATTAAAAAATGGACAAGAGACTTGAATAGATAATTGTCCAAAGAAGAAATACAAATGGTGAAGAAACACATGAAAAAATGTTCAAACATCACTAGCGATTGGGAAATGTAAATCAAAACTACAATGAGATATCATTTCACACCTATTAGACTGGCCACTATTAAAAAAGTTGGAAAACTGTAAATGTTGGAGAGGATGTGCAGAGATAGGAGCATTTATTCACTGTTGGTGGGAATGTAGAATGGTACAGCCACTGTGGAGGACTGTTTGGCAGTTCCTAAGGTAGTTGAATATAGACTTGCCATGGAACCCGGCAATACCATTACTAGGTATATACCCAGAAGAACTGAGAGCAGAGACACAGACAACTGCACACTGATGTTCATAGTAGCATTATTCATGAGAGCCAAAATCTGGAAACAACCCAGGTGTCTATCAACTGATGAATGGATAAGCAAACTGTGGTGTATACGCACAATGGACTATTATGCAGCAGTAAGAAAAAAATCAAGTCATGAAGCATATCACAACATGGATGAGCCTGGAGGACATTATGCTGAGTGAAGCAAGCCAGACACAAAAGGACATATACTGTATGATTGCTCTATCATGAACTAAATATATTGTGTAAACTCAAGGAATTAATAATTAGAATATAGGTCACCAGAAAATTGAAGTATAGAAAATGGAAAGCTGAGGGTTAATCTGTGCAGAATTGGTGAAAAAGCTGTTTGTAAATCTTTGTAAATGAATAGAAATGGGAAAGCACCTCAGGAGTAGCATTTAGTATTTAGTGTATTTTCACTTTAGTTAGCTATCAGATTCCTATAGTACCCAGATATTTCAATGTAAATGATATCCAAACTTCTGAAAATTGTTAGTATTTTCAAAAAATTAGTTGTCACCCATTTTTGCTTAGATTATTTAGTCCAAATATTAATTAACTAATTAAAAATGAATATGAGGCCCTCATTTCTTCTTCTTCCTTTTAGAGCATTACCGAAGAATTATATTTTAATAAAAAGGAGTGCTGTTACTAATATGTAGATCAGTAATTTTTTTCTTATATTATTAAATATAAAATTTTTTAGATTCTAGGAAAATAAGTAATTTACACAAACACAGTGGAATAATTTACACATAGCAGCATTTGGGCAACTAAATATTTGTTCAAGAGTTGGCCATAAATATAGGAGGAAATAAAATTCTGAGATGAGCTATAAAAAAATAGTTTTTTGTAATAAAAAAGTTTGGAAGGCATTTAGGCCAAATCATTCACAGAGTCAGAAATTCATATCAAGAAATAGGATAATCAAAGTTGTAAGGCAAGTGGGTAGCAAGTAGGTGATTTGGTGGACAAAAAATCTTTGGAGAGTTTTAAAGCTGTCAGAGATACTTAGAAATGAATAGAATAACAGTTTTGACGTGTGTTGAAATGTATAGGAAACCAGTGTATGTAAGACAGATATTAAGTGAAAAAAATAGTTTGGCTGAATTGTCTCTGTCCCCTGATGATACTGAAGGATGAATTAAGGAAGAGTTTAATTTTAACAGTTGAGGTGGGAAATTAAACTATAAAGAGAAGTTTTTGAGTCCAAATTAAGAAGAGTTCTGGCAGCATTCCATGCAAACTGACAAGGTTGTCACCGGAGAGAAAACACTGATGTCAAGGATCTTTTAAATTGTCCTTGTATTTCCAAGGAAACGCTGAGGTACATGTTATCTAACTCAGGAAGATGGGCTATAAGGGTTTTTATATTGGAATATTGTCTAAGTAATTAAGGAAATAAAATTTTAAAATGTAATAGGTGAAGATTGGAACATTTGGTATATTTTACTCATTTTTTAGGTATCTGTAATTTTCAGTATAGAAGGACATTAAAGTTGTTTTATATAATACAAGGCAATAAACTTAGTCGGTTAAACAACTTCAAGAATATGCTTTTATAACTTTTTTACAGCAGCTGATCTTAAATAAGCCTTGGGATTTGTGTGTTCTTCCTATTGAGTACAAATTTGACTCAGTATTAGTCAATCTAGATGCTTTTGTTTGTAACTTGATAGTTATGTGATGACTTGTTGAAAATAGAGTTTTCACCTCCCATGGATATGTTACATCAAGAATCAGAAACTATTTTTAAATAAAGCTAGGAAAATGTCATGGGAAAAATGAGAGAAAAAGAGTATAAAATATATTTCATTGATCATATAGATAAAAGAACTTAAGACATGCCAAAATTTTTTGGACTTAAGGTCTATCCAGTTCAGTATAACTTGTTGGAGAGTTGTACCAACAATTGTTGGGTAGAGAATGTGCTTAATTTCTCCTAGAAAATAGTTAACTTTGGACATACTAATGAAAGAGAAAAACTGTAATGAACAAAAAATATATCTATATGATAATCTAGTACTACTGTGTGCCAGGCATTGTACTGGCACAGAGAGGATATGTGAATTACAGAATTACTCTATTGGTAAAATGTGAAACCAGAAGTTGACATTAAGCTCTTAGTCATTATGACTTAGATTCGATATGTGGGAAAAGGAAGAGGGTAGAGAGAAAAAAATAGTTGAATTAGGCAAAAGAAACTAAAAATATAGATAAGGGTTTTCTGTCTCATTTAGAGAAAATGATAGATTAAGAAATATGAAGAACAAGAAAAAAATTACATGTGAAAAAATATAATTCAAGAAAATTTCAGGATTATTTGCAATGGGAGTGAGATTTTGGTTCTAATAAATGGAGCTCCTTTGTAATAAAAGAATTATTACTTTAGTTTGTTTATCTTTAATGTAATTCAAAATAGACATTACAATTTTTAGAGTAATATTTATCATCCTTTCACCCATCAACCAGCAAATACCTATTATTTACCACACAGTCTACATTGTATTTTCTATAAATGCTAATGTTCCAATTTTTATATGTATATATACAATTAATGAAACTAATAATAAAACCATTTTGTTTGTTTTTTACCAAACTTCAGAATTTGTTTGAAATTCATCAGTTTTTCCACTAATACCCCTTTCTTTTCCAGCTTTCAATACAGGGTACCACATTGCATTTAGTTGTCCTATCTCTCAAGTATCTTCTGGTCTAGTATCGTTTCTAAGTCTTTCTTTGTTTTTCATGACCTTGGGCAATATTGAGGAATATTGTACAAGTACCCTTTAAAATGTTCCCTACCCAGGGTTTGATTTTTTTCTTTATGATTAACTGGGGTTGTGGATTTTTGGAATACCACAGAGGTAAAGTGCCCTTCTTTTTACATGGTACCAGAGGATACATGATGACATGACATCACTGGTGCTGTTAATCCTTATCACATGGGTATACCACTTTTTAATAATAGATCACTGTGATCTTTATCTATATACACATCAGATTCTTCATATCTTGTTCCTGTTATGGTTAAGAAGATAGAAAAATCCAAGAATAAGGCAATTATTCTCTAAACATGTTATGTCCTCAAATCAGTCTATAACAGTGGATATTCTTATCTTAAGGCCAGTGAAATTTTTGTGTTTCTTTTGTCCTTCCAATTAAAAAAAAAAAAAGGAAATACATTAAAAAAGACTCCTATTACATGCCAAGAAATTGTTTAAACTGACAAATCAATTAAACAGAAAATTATGAGCAAGAAAATACTGAAAAAAAAAAAATAGCTATTTACTATGGAAAGTATTATATAGCAAAGCTTTACTTTAGAATGTTCTGTACCTGAAAGTAAATTTTCCTTTATTGAATATATGCTAGTAGTTTTGTATCTTTTTAAACGTTCATTAAATGAAAATCTATATTTGAGTGAATATGTTAATTTATGCACCTAATTATTTGTGCAATGATATAAATTAGAAAGATATTTGAGGTTCATATTTATCTCATATAATTAAGACCAAGTTTTAAACAATTTAGAGGTGACTATGTATGTTTTAGGAGACTTCTTTATCAAAGGACAGTTTCTGCTTTCAGGCAAGCTTGATTTTTCTTCTGCTACCTAAAAATGAAAAATATGAAAGAGAAAAAATTATTACTTTAGTTTGTTTATCTTTAATGTAATTCAAAATAGAATTCTCTGTGCTAGAGGAAGAAAACTTTAATGTATGAGTTGGCATATATTTCAGAAGATAGTTTAAGGAATTTTTTTCAGAGTAATCCCTCCGGATTTGTTCCCAGAACTTTGAAACCTCAGATTGTCTGGTGTTTTCTCATTTTTTTTTTTTGTTTAAGCTTTAGATTACATACGTTACATAAAAAATATAAGGGTTTCCCATTTACCCCATCCCACCCCCTCCCACACTTTCCCACATTAACAACATCTTTCATTTGTTACAATTGATGAACACATATTGAAGCATTGCTACTAACCATGACTATAGTTTACATTATAGTTTACACTTTGCCCCGCACAATTTAATAGGTTTTGACAAAAAGTATAATGGCCTATATCCATCATTGCAATGTCATGCAGGACAACTCCAATGTCCCGAAAATGCCCCCATGTTACACCTATTCTTCCCTCTTCCTCCCTTCAGAACCTCTGGTGGCCACTACCTTTAATCAATGATAAAAGTTCTTCCATTGCTAGAATAGTAGTAAGTCTACTCTAGTCCATTGTTCATTCCCCAGACTTGAGGATTTGCCCACTCTGCTTCCAAGTGAGAGGAGGCTTAGAGTCCATGGGGCAGATGGATAGAACCATCTTGCTTGCAGTTGCAGACATTCTCTGTTCTTTAGGATGGGCATTGTCCATCATCATCTACTTGTTAGTTGTCATGGGTGAGTACAGTGAACTGAAGAGTAGGTTGCAGCTCTGCTGAGATTCAGGGCTTAACTGGCACATGAACAGACCAAAGATATAAGTCTCTGGGATATATATTTAACAAGTGTAGTACTAATTATAGGTTCAGATAAAATGGGCAAAAGAGCCATGTGTAGAGAAACTATAAATGAGTCTAACTCTTTTTGTTGTTGTTGTTGTTAGAATAAAGAGTTCATACGAATGAAATTAGAACTAGCCAGAATCCATAGCCAATACTGTTAAGCATAATACTATACTGAAATCAGGACTAGTATAGCTGGTACATAGAAAAGCACACTGTAATATTCTGCAAGGTTGCCAGAATTGGGCTACAAATTAATTTTTGAAATTTCTAGAAGCCAAAGCAAAGATAGAATCCAGTCAACTACCAGATTGACAATAATCACAAAATTCAAAATATACCCATGGCCTAGGACCTAAAACCTGCAGCACTATGTAAATGGTGTTGCATTCTACATTATAGTCAACACAGAAAAGAGTTTTACAGCTGTCTTATCGGGTATACCTTAATGTAAGGTGAGAGGTCATGAAGCCTGCTGATCCATAAAACCATCAAAGTATCATTAAAATCACTATTAAGTCTTTGAAACCAAGGTTTTGCTAATAGTTGAGAAACTAAACTTGGGATCACATTCTTTGGCATGAACTATTTTTCAGGTATACTATATTTTAGGTTAAATGATTTGATGTGAGTAAATTTTAATTGGGATATGTTTTCACTAATATTAACTCTGAAATTCATTAAACAAAAGATGATTGTAAATATAAACAGAAACTAAATTAATGAATTAGTGGCTCATTAGTATTCCATACAAACAATAATATATCTTTATATGAAGTTGAAGTTATGTCTGAATCACGTATTGCTAACTTAACTAAAATCAGTTTTTAAGCATCAAAATGTTATATATATGGTTTAGTTTTCTAACTTTTCCTGTGCCACCTCTGTAACCGCCTGTCTCCCTGCCCCTAAATCCTTCAATCTATCCTTATTCTTTAATCTCTGTTTGGTCTTTCTTAAAGCAAAATGTAATTTCAAAGATTCCGATCAGTTAAGACTTGAAAAAAAATTAATGTGAAAATTTTAACTGTTCTGTTAACACCATTGCTTGCTGCTTTTCTATTTTCATGCAAGCACAAAATACTACATTATAGCTTGCTGTAAAACTGATCCATAAATCAATACCAGAAGTATGAAAGCACGTAACTTTCAAAATTACTTTCTAGATAGTTCCTTGGCCGAAAATATCTTAGACATGGCATTTGCTTAGTATTTTACCTTGTACTCATTTACCACTTAAAAGCAAATCTAATTATGGTTAGCAATGAATCCTAGTTAGCTTCTTATAAATAAGTATATTTTGTGGTAAGAAAGAATATTATCTTTTTTTCAGTTTGAAATATTGCTTCTTTTCCACAAAATATTGTAAATAAATCAATGGGGATTCCCCACATTAGAGTGATATGTCTGTCCAAAAGCATAATAACATATATAAATACTTTTATTATTTTTATAGTGTGTTTTCAGGAAACAAACACAGAAAACAAATTGGAATCTTTTTTAGAGGCACAGATTTTTTTTTTTTTTTTTTTTTGGTGTTTCATATGCATTTTATTTTTTATTTTTATTTTTTTTATTGTGGGTAAAATTCAAAATTTTCACAATACATACCAACATTTGCAAAATGATATATAAATATATATGCATATATGTGCATTTGCTTACAAAAATGTCATTTATGTATATATATAAATATATTTTAAGAGGTGCTTAGATACCCAAAATATTACACGGGATCCACTGGGATTCCCATGTTACTGGGATTCCCATGTTGCCCACCTCCCACACCTCCCACCACATCCCACACAAACATCTCCCACAAGTGTGGCCTACCACCCTCAATGGACTTACACATCCTGGGGCCTTGCCACCAACCATAGACCACGGTTCACACCGTAGACCACACTCTCTCCCACACAGTTCTGAGTGGTGTGTGCTGATTTAAAATGGCCTACATCCGTTGCCACAAAGGTACTCGGGACAACCTCCAAATCCCAAAGAAGCCCCTGTATTACAACTGCTCGTCCCCTCCCTGCCCCAAAAGTGTCTAGTGGCCACTGGATCCACCTCATTGTTATAATTTTTTCCATTGCTAGAATCACCATATGTGAACAACAGAATACCATCAAGTCCACTCTAGTCCATAGTTCTTCCCCCAATCCTGAGGGGACTGGGATGGTGATGTCCACTCCAACTCCAAGTGAGAGAGGGCTTATATCCCATGGATATGGTGGGTGGAATGATCCTGCCTGCAGATGCAGGCCCTCTCCATTCTCTGGGATGGCCATTGCCCATCGTTGTCTCCTCGCCAGGTGACTTGGATGAGTCCATTGAGCTGTAGGGTAGGAGTTGCAGCTCCACCAAGATTCCATGCACACCTGGCACATAGTTAGGCCAGAGGCTCCAGTCTCTGGAAGTATACCTAAAAACTTCAGCATCACATATAGGTTTGAATAGAAGGGACTGATGAACCATGTACAGGGAGGACTTATTTGAGTCCAATTCTGTCACTCTCAGGAGCACAGATACCAAAATTGAGCCCACTGTTAAGGCATCAGTCTCTGGGTCTATCCCCACTTATATAGGACCTGGGTGTCTCCAGAGCTCTCAGGAGCCCCTCTGTGTGGGGTGATAGGCACTTAGATGTTCTATGAGCTCCTACTGAGGTGTGCATAAGAGTTACCTCTGGGATGACCTCCCGACTCTCTTTGAAGTCTCTTAGCCACCAGATTTTTTTATTTTTCTATTTTCATTATTTTTTAGAAGAGAAATTGTGGGCTCACAGAAAAATCATGCATAAAGCATATAGGATTTACATATATCACCCTATAATTAACACCTTGTATTAGTGTGGAACATTTTTTACATTTGATTAAAGTACATTTTAATAATTGTTCTGTTAACTATAGTTCATGGTTTAATTTGGGCTTCACTGTGGAGTACACTTTCATGGATTTTTTAAAATTTTTCATTCCAATACCAGATATACAATCTAATATTTCCCCTTTTAATCATATTTAGATATATATATTTCAGTGCTGTTAAATTACATTCACAATGTTGTGCTGCCATCACCACCATCCATTACCAAAACATTTCCACCATTCTAAATAGGACTCTGTATGTTTTAAGACCTAATTCTCTATTCCCTATCCCCACAGCATCCCCAGATAACACATATCCCAGATCTGACTTTATGAATTTGCTAATTCTAATTATTTCTTATCAGTGAGATCAAACAATATTTGTCCTTTTGTGTCTGACTTATTTTGCTCAACATGATGCCTTCAAAGTTCATCCATGTTGTCCCATGTATGAGAACTTCCTTTCTTTTTAAGGCTGAATGATATTCCATTGTATGTATATACCACATTTTGTTTACCCATTCATCAGTTGATGGTCACTTGAGTTGTTTCCATATTTTGGCAATTATGAATAATACCACTGTGAACATTGGTATATAGATATTGTTGAGTCCTGGCGTTCAATTCTTTTGGGTAAATACTTAGAAGTGGGATTGTCAGGTCATATGGTAATTCCATACTTAACTTTCTCAGGAACTGCCCAGCTGTCTTCCACAGTGATTGTACCATTTTACAATGCTACCATTAATAAATGAGTCTTCCTATTTCTCTGCATTCTTTCCAAAACATCTAATTTTTGGTTTTGTTTAATAGTAGCCATTCTAGTGGGTGTGAAATGGTTTCTTATTATGGTTTTGATTTGCATTTCCCTAATGCCTAATGATGAACATCTTTTCAAGTGTTTTTTGGCTATTTGCATATCTTTTGGAGAGAGATCTATTCAAGTCTTTGGCCCATATTTTAATTGTGTTGTTTGCCTTTTTGTTGCCAAATTGAAGAACTTCTTTATAGATTCTGGGTATTAAACCTTTATCGAATATGTGGTTTCCAAATATTTTCTCCCATTATGTAGTTTGTCATTTGACTTTCATGATAAAGTCCTTTGAGTCACAAAAGTTTTTAATTTGAGGAGGTTCCATTTATCTATTTTTTCTTTTGTTGCTTATGCTTTGGGTATAAAATCTAAGAAACCATTGCCTGCTATAAGCTCCTGAAGATGCCTCCCTGTGTTTTCTTCTATGAGTTTGATAATTCTATCTCTTATAGTTAGGTCATTGATCCATTTTGAGTTAATTTTTTTTTTAAGGTGTGAGTAGGGGTCCTTCTTTATTCTTTTGCAAATGGAGATCCAGTTTTCCCAACACCATTTGATGAAGAGACTGTTCTTTCCCAATTAAGTAAAAAATCCCAATTTGTCAAAAATCATTTGGCTATGAACCTGAGGATTTATTTCTGAGCTCTCAATTCAATTTCATTGATCTATGTCTGTCCTTGTGACAGTACTATGCTGTTTTAACAACTGTTGCTTTGTAATAAGTATTATATTGGCAAATATGAAAACTCCAACTTCATTCTTCTTTTTCAAATGACTTTAGCTATTTGGGTCCCCTTACCCTTACATATAAATTTGATAGTTGTCTTTTTTCCATTGCTGCAAAGAAGGCTGTTGGCATTTTGATTGGGATTACATCAAATCTATAAATTGTTTTAGGTAGAATTGATACCTAAACAATATTTAGTCTTCCAGTTCATGAATACAGGATGTCCTTCCATTTATTTAGGTCTTCTTTGATTTCTCATAGCAATGCCTTGTAGTTTTCTGTCTACAAGTGCTTTACAACCTTGGTTAGATTTATTTTTATATATTTAATTCTTTTCATTGCTGTTGTAAATGGAATGTTTTCATGATTTCCTCTTCTAATTGTTCATTGCTTGTGTATAAAGCACTTCTTATTTGGGGGTATTGATCTTGTACCCCGTCGCTTTGCTGAATTCATTTATTAACTCTAGGAGCTTTGTTGTGGATTTTTCAGAATTTTCTCTATATAGGATCATGTCATCTACAAATAAGGAAAGTTTTCTTCTTCCTTTCCATTTGGATGCCTTTTGTTTCTTTCTCTTCTCTAATTGATGTGGCAAGAACTAGTACAATGTTGAATAACAGTGTAACCATGGTGGGCATCGTTGTCTTGTTGGTAATCTTAGAAAGAGTGCTTTCAGTCTTTCACCATTAAGTAGGATGTTAGCTGTGAGTTTTTCATATATACCCTTTATCATGTTGAGGAAGTTTCCTTCTATTCTAAGTTTTCTAAGTGTTTTTTATCCAGAAGGGGTACTAGATTTTGTCAAATGCCTTTTTCTGCGTCAATTGAGATAGTCATGTGCTTTTTTTTTTAACCTTCATTTGGTTAATGTAGTGTATTATATTAATTGATTTTCCTATGTTGAGCCACTATTGCATGCCAGGGATAAATCCCACTTAATCATGGTGAATAATTCTTTCAATGTGCTTTGGGATTCAGATTGCTTGTATTTTGTTGAGAATTTTTGCATCTATATTTATAAGAGACATTAGGCCGTAGTTTTCTTTTCTTATGGAATCTTTATCTAGCTTTGGTAGGAGGGTGATATTGGCCTCATAGAATGAATTACCGAGTGTTCTGTCCTCTTCAATTTTTTCAAAGCATTTGAGCAGGAGTGGTGTTAAGTCCTGGAATGTTTGGTAAAGTTCCCTATCAAGCAATATGGTCCTGGGCTTTTCATTGACTGGAGGTTTTTGTTTACTGAGTCAGTCTCTTTGCTAGTTATTGCTTTGTTGAGCTCTTCTGTTTCTTCTTGAGTCAGTATAGGTAGTTTGTGTATTTCTAAGAATTTTTCCAATTAATCTAGGGTATCTAATTTATTGTCATACAATCATTCATAGTATCCTCTTATGATCCTTTTTTTTTTTTCAGTGGGGTCAATAGTAATGTCCCCCATTTCATTTCTGATTTAGTTACTTGTATCCCATCTCTTTTTTTTTCTTCATCAGTCTAGCTAAAGGTCACGTTTTAGTGCTGTCACTTTTATTTATCTTTTCAAAAAACCAACTTTTGGTTTTATTGATTTACTCTATAGTTGTTGGGTTTTTTTGTTTTTGTTTTTTTGTTTTTCTATTTTCTATTTCATTTACCTCTATTCTAATCTTGTTATTTCCTTCTGCTCACTTTAGGGTAACCTTGCTCTTCTTTTCCTAATACTTCCAGTTTTGAGGATAGGTCTCTAATTTGAAGTGTTCTTTTGAAGTGTTTAATGTAAGCATTTAGAACCATAAATTCCCCTCTCAGCACTGCATTTGTTGTCTAAGTTTTGGTATGTTGTTTTTTCATTTTCATTTGCCTTAAGATATTTCCTGTTGCCTTTGTGATTTCCTCTTTATGCCATTGATTCTTTTAGCGTACATTGATTGATTTCCACATATTTGTGAATTTTCCTTTTCTCCCTCTGTTACTGATTTCTAGCTTCATTCCACTGTGATCAGAAAAGATACATTGTATGATTTCAATATTTTTGGGTTTTTGAGACTTGTGTTGTGACCTAAGATATGATCTGTCCTGGAGAATGATCCATGTGTACTTGAAAAGAATGTGTATTCTGTTTTTGTTCAGTGAAGTGGTCTATATATGTCTGTTAGGTCTGGTTGATAGAATAACATTCCAGTATTGTGTTTCCTTATTGATGTTTTAGCTAGATGTTCTATCCATTATTGAAAGTGGTGTGTTAAAATGTCCTACTATTAATTAATGTAGAACCATCACTTTCTGCCTTCAAATCTGTCTGCATTTGCTTCATATATTTTGGGGCTCTGCTATTAGGAACATATATATTTATAATTGTTACACCTTCCTGTCGAATTGTTCCCTTTATCATTATATAATGACCATCTTTATCCCTTGTAACTGTTTTTGACTTAAAGTCTATTTTATCTGATATTAGTATAGCTACCTCTTTTGGCTACTTTGCTTAGGTATAATGGTGATGATCTCCCTCAGCTTTTGTTTATGTGGGAATGTCGTAATCTCTCCTTCATTTGAAAGAACGTCTCACTGGATATAAAATTCTTGGTTGACTTCTTGTTACTCACAGTAGCCTCTCTCTAAGCCAAACTCATCATATAAACTCACTACCTTCCACCCGCCATGGGACATGACTCCCGGGGATGAGCCTCTCTGGCACCGAGGGATTAATACCAAGCAATACATTTGGAAAAAGACCTCGACCAAAAGGGGGAAACATTAAATAGAAAAGAGTTTTTATGGCCAAGAGATTTCAAAATGAGTTGGGAGGTCATTCCAGAGGTTTCCCTTATGCATGTTGCAGGTAGATCTCACCAACTGCTACAGTAAACAAAGCCTCAAACAGGGGAGATCCTTAGGGCTATAGAGACATCCTGACACTATAGGCAAGGCACACAACCCTATGAAATCATCACCGCATTGATGAGTCTTGCCTTGGAATATATGATAACCTATTTCCCTAATGTAAGAGAGTTAGACTCATTTATAATTTCCCGACACATGATTCTTCTACCTATTTTATTTGAACCTACAGTTAGCACTATACCCATTAAATAAATATACGTCCCAGAGTTTTAAATCTTTGGACTGTGCAAATGCCAGTTGAGCCCTGAATCTCAGCAGAGTTGCAGCCAACACCTACTCACCCAGGACAACTAACAAAATGATAATGGACAACCCCCATCCCCAAAAGCAAAGAGTATCTACAGCTGCAAGCAAAACAGTTCCTTCCATCTGCCCCATAAGATCTAAGCCCCCTCTCCATCTGAAGCAGAGTGGGCATCACCATCTCAAAATCATCAAGATTGAAAAGTGAACAAACATAAGAGGGGAGTGCAGCCATGAACCAAAGTAGACTTATTGTAGTAAAAGAAGAACTTGTAACATTGATATAGATATAATGGTTATCAGAGATTCTGAGGGGAGAGGGAGGGAAGAATCGGTGGAATGCAAGGCATTTTAGGGCATTGGAATTGTTCTGCATGATATTGCAATGACAGATACAAGCCACTATACATTTTGTCAGTACGTACAAAATTGTACGTGCAATGTGTAAACCATAATGTAAACTGTAAACCTTGGTTCAATATTTGTTCATCAATTGTAACAAATGTATCATACTATTGTAAGATGTTATTAAAAGGAGAAAATGTGGGAGAGGGAGGAGATGGGTTAAATGGGAATTCCCTACACTTTCCATGTAACTTTTCTGTAATCTAAAATTTCTTTAAAAATAATGTTTATTATATGAAAAATATTATATTTAATAATACATTCTTAAATCAATATATTATAAATAATTCTATACTTAATAAAATAAAATTAATTTTAATTCATTACTAACCAGAAGTATTTTTTTCACTCCTCACTGGCACAAAAGTGGTTAAAAAATGTATGACTGGGAGTCGGATGTAGCTCAACTGATTGGGCGTCCGTCTCCCATATGGAGAGACCCGGGTTCGATCCCCGGGACCTCCCGGTAAAAAAAAAAAAAAAAAGTATGACTGATTTAGTGTTGCATTTTTTGTATATTCTCATCTGTGACAGTTTGAACTTATTGGATCTCAAAAAAAAGATTATGTTCTTAAACTAATCCATTCCTGTGATTGTAGGGTCCTTTGAATACATTAAATTCAGTTTAGGGGACTTTGATTAGATTATTTGATAATGTCAATTTAGGGCTTTTGATTGGACTACATCTGTGAGGCATGTGCCAGGTTGGGTCACTGCCCTCTTTCTGGGGGGAATATAAGGGAAGCCACACACCGAGAGAGACACACACACAAAAAGGAAGCTATTGTTTTTGATCCTGCCTTGTGTGAGATGACCCGAGGATTTCTAGCAACCAAAGCTGAAGCATGAAGGCCCCAAGAGGCTGGGTCTATGGAGCAGCTCAAGGCTGAGTAGAAGAACCATATGCCTGAAAGCCCACAGCTGAGCTCCGGGAGATGGTAGATTCTGGAGGGGAAGGCAGGGACCTTGGCAGAGATTGGCTGCCATCTTTGACTTGTTGCAGGACCCCAAGATCATCAGTAGCTGACTTTGGTGAGATAGCATGTCTGATGGTGCTTTGATTTGGATATTTTATGACCTCCGAACTATAAGCTTTTACTGTAAATAAAATCCTGATTATAAAAACCAACCCATTTCTGATATGTTGCATCGGCAGCCAGGTGGCAAACTAAGACACTCTCTCTGGGTTCTTTCTCTACATCTATCTTTAAATAAGTAGACATTGTCTGACTTCTAGTTTCTGTATTCTCAGTCAACCTTGATAGGTCTGGAGAATTGAGCTAGCTCATGTTAACTTCCTCTTTGGGCTTCATTCAAGAAAAAGGAATGTGCCTTTGATTAAGTCTGTTTATTAACTCCCCTCCTTTCACATCATCCAAGCAATGAGAACAAGAAGTTGGTAACTGCTTTACAGTAGACAACTGTTGTAGAAACTAGTTACACGTTCAGTAAACGTTTTATCAAGTCACTCATATGATGGACATATTTATATACCAGGAATTTAAAAGAGCAAGAAAAAAGAAGCCCTATCCTCTGGGAGTTTACATCTAGAAAATATTGCCACCAACAGATTTATGTATTTACATGCATGATTATATACGATATTATTTTATCATGTTTGAGTATTTGCAAAGATGGCTTCTTCGTAACTTAAGTTCATGAGAAAATATAACTCTGAATTGGGCTTTAAAATTCAGCTACCAGGTAAATGTTTTTCACAAAATTCTTGGCCAGTCAGTGGGATGAAAGGAAGAGAACAGTGTGAGATTGCATTCTGTTTTTTTTTTTTCTTATCCCCATATATCTGCAGGATATTTTTGAGATCCTTCTCATTCTGAGTCATACCACAACCTCAGCCACACAGTTGACTACCAGATTTGAGTAATATTTTTGCCTATTTTTTTCCAGTGATGGTTGTTCTAAGACTGAGAAGCAAAGATATTTATCAGAATATATTTTATCTTAGTAGTTGAACAGCGAAGACCTATTCAAAATCAAACTTCATAGGACGCCATTTTTATAGAAGTGTTCTAACCTCTGCTACACCTAGTAGGGGGGAGGTAGGAGAAAAGAAACAGTCTAAAAAGGCAAAGAGATACTTTCACAAGGGATGATGTGTGTGAAAAATGCCTTCCCCTATTGGAAAGTTGTTGAAAGCCTTTTTTTACATATAGTAATTTCCAGATTGATCATCTGGAGTATGAAGTGAAACATTTATTTCATCAAAAATATTGACTGAGCCTCTTGTGCTGCAGAAGGAAGACATATCATTGTAGATGCATAAGAACCCCTAAGCTTGGGGGCACCATAACCAGGCAATAAAATGATACCCAGGAAAAGTTAGAGTTACTTCAAAAAATCTATCTAAGCACAATGTGCCATACCAGATTATATCCCGCAAATTTTCAGGGTAGACTTTCTCCTGCATAAATGATCCTGCAATATGACTGTCATGCCCTATAGCTGAGCCACTGGCAGCCCCACAGCTCTCTCCACACCCCTGAGCCCATTTCTAGACTAAAAGCTAACCTGTGCTCTTGGAGAAGTTTCTGGAAATTCAGAAATTTCTTACAGGGAATCATTCCTTTTGCCAGCTTGTCTATACTGTTTGAGTGAATCATGATCTTACCATAGTTTATATTTAAGATTATAGGTTTTGTAGTTTAATAAAACTGCTACCTTTATTGATAAGTACTTTTCTTTGTCCTTAGGTTAAACAAATAAAGTGTAAACAAAGTGAGAAAGAAAACCCTAGTTATACATGGCATTATTTTCTAAGTAAGTAAGTTATTTAGGTCATAAAATGAAAATAATCAACACTCACTGAGAAATGACCTACAGTACCTTGTAAAGAATACCTTTATAGTCTAAATTATTTTTTCTTTTGATAAAAAGAAATTAACCAAATAAAATGAGCCAAATAAAATTAATAAGAAAATGAAATAATTTTTAAAATTACCAATAAAATACAAAAAAAATTTTTTTAAATTGGAAATAAAGAAATTTTCTTAGACATTGTGTCTTTCATCACGGTAAGATCTGTTGTCTTTTTGTACAGTGATGTTTTCTTCCATATATTCCCCCAATGTCTTAATTTTTTCATATTATCTTCAAAGAAGCTTTAGGATACAGAAAACTCACCTGGAGAATACAGGTGATTCCCATATATCCAACACCCTACTGCTTTTCCCCTCTCTGCTATTAATACCATTGTACAAGTGGATGGTACATTTGTTACAATCGATGTACAAATATTCAAGCATTGCTAATAACTATGGTCAATGGTTTACATTATGGTTTACATTTCGGATCATACACTTCTATAGGTTTTGGCAAAATTTGAAGTGACTTGTATCCATTATTGCAAGATCATGCTGAACAATTCTTATACCCTAAAAATGTTCTATGTTCCATCTATTCTGTTCTTCCCTCCCACTCCCCTCAGTACCCATGGTAACCACTAAGTTTCAATTTTTGAAGAATAGGATTCATAGTTACTTGAGGGCTTGACATATTGGTCTGTTTTCTTTTTATTAGGCACTACCTATTTTTCCTGAGGGGTTCTTATCCCTCTAATTGAGAACATAGCAGGACTACCCAAGATGTTTTCTTGTTTATTGTGTGGATCTCCACCTACTAAAGCACCATGACAAGATGAAGACTTACATATTCCATAGAAGCCTTCCCCAGCTGTGCCCTGTCCCATATACCCCCCCATTCAACACCCTACACCAATAACCTTCCCCTGCCATATTTGCCAAAAGAACATTCCCAACATTGTAGTTTTAACCAAAGACCTGCAAATCCCCAGAGTTCACCTACTCCTTCCCCCGACCCTCCCCCCAGTTCCATGGATAGTACAACCCAACCCCCCCACACCCTTCTCCCCCTCACAGACCAGCACCGCCGAACCCAATCATATCACTGCACCACTGTCATGCTTATCCACTGCACAACTACACCCTTCCACCTTATAGACTTTGCCCATATGGGCATTGTCTCATCACCCTGTACTGCCTTTCTGTCTCCTGTAAACCTATATTTTAGACTCTAGCTCTGTGAGTCTGCTCAGTTTGCTTGCAGTCAAGTCATGTAATATTTGTCCTTTCACTCAAAATAAGGTCTTAAAGATTCATCCATGTTATCCCATGTGTTAATACTGCATTCCTTCTTACAGCTCAGGGGAGGAACACTGATGTGGGGTGTCAGTGGTGGGGGGATGCTTGGGAAAGGGTTCACCTGGGGCATGCCTCTAAGGCATATGAATATGTTTAAGTGTTCATGGGACATTGTCTCGGTGGGTGGAAATCTGCACAATAACCAAAAGATTATTGAATTTCCATCCTGAAGAGTTCTGCTACATTCTCGAATAGGATAACAAGAATCCCCAGAGTGCAAGGGCAGTGCCTAGTGAAGGAAAACAGACCATTATGCCACACCCTTGATATTGATGCTTGTGCTTATGAACCTTTTCTTGTGAAATTGAAACGTAGCCCAGTATTATGTACTGTCTAAGAGTTACCTCCTGAAAACCTCCTTGTTGCTCAAATGTGGCCTCTCTCTAAGCCAAACTCAGCATATAGATACACTACATTCCCCCTGGCATGGGTCATAAATCCCGGGGATGAACCTCTCTGGTACCAAGGGATTATTACCAAGCATCAACTAGCAGTGCATCTGGAAAAAGACCTTTACCAAAAGGGGGAGATGGTAAATACAAATGAGTTTTTATGGCTAAGAGATTTCAAAGTGAGTCGGGACATCATTCCAGAGGTTACACTTATGCAAGTCTCAACAGGATCTCATTGACTGCCACAGTAAACAGTGCCTCAAATAGCGGGGCTCCTGAGGGCTCTAGAGACATTCAGACACTATAGCTCAGGAATTCGACCCCCTGTCACAGGGCCTTATGCTCCCCATTGTAACAGAATTAGACTCATTTATAGGTTCTCTACACATGGTTCTTTTGCCCCATTTATTTGAACCTATAATTAGCACTATACTTGATAAATATATGTCCCAGAGACTTTAATCTTTGGTCCATCCATGTGCCAGTTGAGCCCTGAATTTCAGCAGAGTTGCAACACCTACTCTCCAGTCAATGGATTCACCCAGGACAACCAACGAGGAGATGATGATGGACAACACCCATCCCAAGGAACAGAGAGTGTCTGCAACTGCACCCAAGATAGTTCCATCCATCTGCCCCATGAGTTCTAAGCTCCCTCTTGAGAAACAGAGTGGGCATCACCATCCCCAAATCTTCAGTATTGGGGAATGAACATTGGACTAGTGTAGACGTATTATTCCACTATAGACTTATTATTATTCTAGCAATGAAAGAACTCTTTTCATTGATATAAAGGCAGTGGTTACCAGAAGTTCTGAGAGATGGGAGAGGGAAGAATAGTTGTAATATCGGGGCATTTTCGGGACATTGGAGTTGTCCTGCATGACATTACAGTGACAGGTACAGGCTATTGTATATTTTGTCATAACCTACAAAATTGTGTAGGACAGAGTGTAAAGTATAATGTAGACTGTAGTCCATGGTTAGTAGCAATGCTTCAATATGTGTTCATCAATTGTAACAAATGTACCACACTAATGAAGGATGCTGATAATGTGGGAAAGTATGGGAAGAATGGAGTGGGGCATATGGTAATCCCTTATATTTTTTATATAACATTTATGTAATCTAAAGCTCCTTTAAAAATAGAAAAAAAATTAATTAAAAAAATTAAAATGATTATCATTTTAATGAAAACAAATTTTTAAAGATTTGAAAAGCAGAGTTCCTTTATTTCTTTTTTTTATATAATAAGCTTTTTTTTTTTTTTTGGTAATGGGGCCTGCGAATTGAATGCCGGGCCTTGTATGTGGGAAGCTGGTACTCCAACCACTGAGCCACATCAGCTCCCCAAATTGGTTTTTTCATTTGTTTTGCTTGTTGTTTGTTTTTGTTTCTGTTTTTTAGGAGATACCAGAAACCGAACCTGGGACCTCCCCTGTGGGAAGCAGGCACTCAACCACTTGAAGCACATCTGCTCCCCAATAAACTTTACCTTTAAAGAGGTTTTAGATTACAGAGAAGTTACATTGAAAATATAGGGAATACCCATATATCCCACCTCCTCCCCCTCCCACATCTTTCCCTATTAATAAAATCTTACAATAGTGTGTACATTTGTTACATTGATGAATAAATATTGAAGCATTGCTACAACCAAGGTCTGTAGTTTACATCATGCTTTCCACTTAATTCCAGTGCCCTAAAAATGCCCTCTGTTACACCAATTATTCCCTCCCCTACCCCTCAAAACCTCTGGTAATCACTATCTTTATATCAAATGTTCTTCTGTTACTACAACATTAATAAGTTTAGTTTGGGGAGCTATATGAGTGCTGGCTACCCACATAAGAGGTCCCGGGTTCAATCCCCAACCCTGGTACCTCAAAAAAAAGTTCAGTTTATCCATGTTTTAATTGCTTGTTTGCACATAGTGTTATTCTTCCATTCTACCATTAACAAACATGTGTTTACTGTTTGAGACTACAGTGAATAGTCTTTCTTTGAACATTCTTGTATTGTCTTTTGGTGTACCTTTTATCTGGTGTGTATGGGTATGTTTATGTGTATGTGTGTGTAGCTTTACTAGATAGTACCAAAAAGGTTTCCAGGGTAGTTGCACCAATTAACTCCCCCACTAGCAGTATATGAGGGTTTCAATTACTTCACATCCTTGCCATTCTTTTTAATTACAGCTATGCTGGTAGGGATGAGGTAGCAAGATATTATGGTTTTAATTTGCAATTTTTGGCAGCTAGTGAATTTGAGCACATTTTCATATGTATTTTGGCCACTTTAGTAAGCTCTTTTTTTGGACATGCTTGTTCAAGATTCTTGCTCCTATTTCTCTAAGATTGTATTTTTCTTATATCTTTGTAGAGGTTCTTTATATATTCTGAATATACACAATTACTTTGTTAGTTATATGTTTTATAAATATCTTCTTTCATAATATGGTTTACTTTTTCACTGCCTTAATGATGTCTCTAGATGAATAGAGATCCCAAGTTTTAATGTAGTGCAATGTATCCATCTTTTCCTCTATGAGTACGATTTTAAGTGTCCTATCTTTATGATCATATTCATACGGTTTATTGTTTCATCTTTAACATTTTGAAATCGTTTCACAATTTATCTGGAATTGATTTTTTCATCCATAGTATTGTGTGTTTTTTTCTTATTTCATTCCATTGTATGAATATGCCTCAATCTATTTATCCATTTGGATTTTTTTCCAGCATGTGTCTATTAAGATTAAAATCACTATACATTTTTAATACAAATCTTTTTGTAGACATATTTTCATTTGTTTGGGATAATGCATGGTAGTAGAATTGGGTCATACTCTAGATAAATGTTTAATTTTATAAGAAACTGTCAAATAGTTTTCCACAGTGTTAGAGCAATTAGTATATTTGCTAACAACATAGGAGAATTTCAGTTGTTTGACAACCTTGCCAACATCTATTGTTGTCAGCCATTTTAATATTAGCCATTCTAGTTTGTATGAAATAATATCTCATTGTGGTTTTTAGTTGCATATCCTGATGAGGAATGATATTGGACTATTTTACATATACTTAATGACCATTCATATATCTTCTTTTTAAAAGTTTTTTTGTCCATTTTTTGCATTTATACCTTTTTGTTATGAATTATAGTTGTTCTTTTATACAACCTGGATAAAAATCAATTCTGTGGCTTACCTATTACCCATTCATTGTTGTAATGATGTCTTAAAAATAAGCAAAAGTTTTGTTTTTTCAATTTAAATGAAGTACAATTTTCATTTTTTTCTTTTCGGTTTCGGCTTGTATAGTCTTAAGAATTTTTACCTACCCCAAGGTCACAGATATATTTTCCTATGAAAATATATTTCCTAGAAGGCTTATACTTTAGGTCTATAAATCATCTGAAATTAATTTTGTGAATGGTGTGAGGTAGAGGTTGAAGTTCTTTTTTTTTTTTTTTTTAACCCCATACTATTATCCAATTATTCTGCTATCACTTCTTTAAAAGACTTCCTCTACACCATCAAATTGCTTTGGTGTCTTTGTCATAAATGAATTGACCATATATAGATGGGTCTATTTCTAGACTCTGTTCCATTGATCTGTTTAATTACCCCAAGTCAGTAACACACTTTCTTGATTACTGTAACTTTATAGTAATTCTTAAAATTGTGTAGTCTCCTCCAAAATGTTCTTCCTTTTAATTTAAACACGTTTTTACTATTCTACATCCTTTGAATTTCTGTGTAAAAATTGAGAAGGAATTTGTCAAATTCTACAAAAAATCCTACTGGGATTGGGATTGGGATTACATTGATTCTATAGATCAATTTGAGGAGAATTGACTCTTAACAATCAATATTAAGTCTTCCAATCCATAATCTATTTGTATATTGTTCCATTTATTTATTAATTTCTCTCAGTAGTATTTTGTAGTTATCAGTATAACTTAAAGTCTTAAATATCCTTTAAATTTCTTCCTAAGTGCTTTATGTTTTTGGTGCTGTTTTAAAGGATATTTTTGTAATTTCATTTTCAGTTGTTTTTTCTTGTACATAGAAATATAATTGATGTTTTGATAATGACTTTGTATCCTGTGACCTTGATAAATTCATTATTAGATCTAGTAGTTCTACTAAATTTTTTTGTAGATTTGGATTTTCCTTATATTCGATCACAGTTGTCTGTATAAGAGTTTACTTGTTTCTTTTTTTGTCTTTTTTCCCTTTTTTCCTTTTCCTGCCTTATGCAAGTGGCTAAGATATTCAATAAAATGTTGAATAGGCATAGTAAGCACAGACATCCTTACTGTGATCCTTAAGGGAAACGTCAATATTTAGCCATTGTGTATGATGTTAGCTATAAGTTTTTTCATAGATTTTCTTTTTAAGACCTAGGAAATTCTCTCCTCTACCTAGTTTGCTGAGCATTTACTTTTTTAAAAAAAGGTATTAATGGATATTGAATGTTGTAAAATGCTTTTCCTGTTCCTATTGATATGATCATATGATTTTTCTACTTTTTTCTGTTAATATAAGAAATTGTTGTAGATTGGCTTTTTTTTTTTTAAGATTTATTTTATTTATTCCCCCCTTGCTGCTTGTGCTCACTGTGTCCATTTGCTGTGCGTTTTTCTGTGTCTGCTTATCTCCCTTTGTTGCGTCATCTTGCTGCACCAGCTCACTGTGCCGTTGCATGAGCCGTCAGCTCACTGCACCACCGCGCGGGCCGGCTTGCCTTCACCAGGAGGCCCTGGGAATCGAACCCACTGCCTCCCATATGGTAAATGGGAGCCCAACCACTTGAGCCACATCTGCTTCCCTAGATTGGCTTTTAAATGTTAAACCATCTCTGTATTACTGGGATTAAATCCTACTGCATCACAGTATATTACCTGTTCAAAATATTCCTGGATGCTATAGGTGATAGATATTAGGAAAATTTGTGGAAAGGACATTGTTCAATAATTTCCTTTTCTTATAATATCTTTGTCAGATTTTGGTATCAGGGTTATATAGGCCATGTAAAGAGTTGTAAGTGCTTCTTCCTTTTCTTTTTTCTAAGAGAATTTCTGTTAGAAAGAGTTGGAAGTATTTCCTCATCCTCACTTTTCTAAGAGGATTTATGTAATGCTGTATTATTTTTCCTTAAATATTTTATAAAATTTACTAGTGAAGCCATGTGGGCCTGGAGTTTTCTTTGTAGAAAGGATTTTAATTCCAAATTCAACTCCTTTATAAATATGGAAATTTGAATTTTTCATTTTATTCTGAATCCATGTTATTTAGTTTGTTTACAAGGACTTTGGCCATTACTTCTCATTTGTCAAATGTATTGCTGTACGGTTGTTCATCATACTTCCCAATTAGTCTTCTTATGTCTGTAGGGTCTGTAGTAATATCCCCTTCTTTCAATTCTAATCATGGTAAATTGTGTTTTTCCCTTTTTTATTGATCAATCTTCCTAGGTGTTTATCAGTTTTTTAAATCTATTAAGAAAAGCAACTCTTTTAATTTTCTTTATAATTTGTTTTTTATTGTTGACTGATTACCTTATCTTCCTATTTTCTGTTAAGTTTGCTTTTCCCCCTAGCTTCTTATTTTAGATGTATAATCATTTCTTTCCTTCCTTATCCTTTTCTAATATAAGCATTCAAAGCTTTAAACTTCCCTCTAAACAGTGCTTTGGCTTTGTATCACAAATTGTGATTTTCATTCCGTTTGATTTATTTTCTAATTTCTCTTGTGTCTTTTTTATTTGACCATGGCTTATTTTAAAGTGTGTTGCTTAATTTCCAAAAATTTGTTACATGCAACACATTGTGTGTATGTTCTTATGAGCATTTGAGTGGAATGAGATCCATAACTTTCATTAGATTCTTAAAGAGATCCATGATATTACAGACTATAAGAAGTATTGTCTTATGAATTTTTGACCCTGGTTACATCCCTGAGTATTTTTAAATAAAATTTCATAAAATGGTATAGCAGTGTTTTCCAGTACTTGACTCATGACCCATTAGTAGGTTATGAAACCAATTTAGTGGGTTTCACTAGCAGTCTTAAAAATCAGAGTAGGAAACAGAAGAACATATTTCTTTAGCTTTAGATTAATAAGAATATGTGCAATTTCAGTCATATTTTAAAATGTATAACTTATTGTGGATCATGGCCACAGGTCTAGAGAATGCATTTAATTCTGAATTGACCAGTTTCCATTTGCATTGTTATACAAATGTATGGAAAACTGAGAATACTTAGAACAGCAGTAGTTTTCTGTAATGAGCCAGATAGTAAAATTTTTAGGCTTTGCCATCCATAGACTCTCTGTCACAAAATTCAATTCTGCCTTTGTAGCATGAAAGTGGCCATAGACAATATGTAAAAGAATGAGTCTGGCTGTTTTCCAATAAAACTTTATTTACAAAAAACAAAGTGAGACAGGGAATAATTTGCAGACCTCTACCTTAAGAATTTAGATAAAATCACCATAATCACTATCTTAAAATTAAAAGTCAGGTCATTTCTATGAGTAGGATGGATTAGATTACCTCCAAGTTTCCTTGCAGTGCCGACATTCTGAGAGTGTGAAAGTTCACTATTGCATGGAAGCTCATATCATGTCTGGCAAGATGATCACTTCCACACCTTGAACCAGCAAGTTGAAAATGCTGTGAGATGTACTCTTTTATTTCATAGAGCTAATATCATAACTGCTATAGACTTATAGTCTCAGAGATCATCTTGCAAAAGAGAAATGCAGAATGTTCCTGCTATTCTTCAGTGTTAGCAGAGCATGCCCATTAAGGAATCTCATCTGAAAAGACTGATAACATGTATTAACACAAATTGGGAAAACCACATGCTCAGCTTCTGCATTTGGCCTAACTGAATTATGGTACTTAGGTAGCGAGCTGTGCAGTAAGTGTTTCTTTAACAAGAAAATGGAATCGGAAAGCCAGTATATTCTTAGAGTCATTTCCAATTTTTCAATCTTTCATCTTCTTCATCTTTCCCCACAAACTGACCCATATCTACTTATTACTGAGTTTTTTCAGATCTAACCTTTTAGTCTATATATATGGTTAGTTCTTAGTATAAGCCTCATCACCTCACTTAAGAACTAGAGCACTCTCCTGGCCTGTCTCTCTCTCATAAATGTACCCTGCATGCAGCAGCAGTGTCTTTTGCTTCAGTGTTTACGTAGATCCTTTTCTCTTCAGGAACATATTTGGCTTCCATCCTATTGTATATCATCTATTCTGTGTTTCACAGAGTACAAATTGAATCAGAATTCATTGTTTATGCTTAATCATATAGATTTTTCCCTTATTTTTGATGGGATAGTTCACAGCCACAATTCCCATCACTTCTGGTTAAAAAACAAAGTATTTTTTTCTAAGAACTTTGAACAGTGATATAAATGGAGTGCCCCAAAATAGCACTCTATAATTTAATAGTTGCTTTGATTCCTAGCCTATTTTTAAATATATAATATAATGCAACTAAACCAAAGAAACTCCTCAAGAAACAAACTGATTTCCTAAAAGTCAAGAGTAATGAGTTTTATATTTTATATATCACTGGGGACCGACAGCTTTTAAATTAAAAGAATTTGAAGTTGTTTGAAGATAAATTAAGATTTCTCCATTATCTAATGACAAGAAGTCATTAGATGTAGAGCCTTAATGTTCCCTTTTCTCCAATTGCAAATTGATAAATTAGTATTCTTGTTTACATAATAATATGAGTTTATGTCCGAGCCCCATTAATACTGAAAGAACAGGTAAGATTAAATTTCCATAGCATGGATTAGCAGCAATCTTTAGAAAAACAGCTGTTGTTGAATAATTTTCTATATTTTGTGTGTGTGTGTGTTTAATTTTAATTTTTAAATATATTTTTTCATTTATTTTTAAAAGATACTTAGACTACATAAAATATTACATTAAAAAATATAAGGAATTCCCATTGCCCCACTCCCCAGACCTCCCACTTTTCCCCACATTGCAATTGATGAACACATTTTGGAGCATTGCCACGAAGCATGGACTATAGTTTACATTGTAGTTTACACTCTCTCCCACTCTATTCTGTAGTCTATAGCAGGATATATAATGGCCTGTATCTGTCACCACAATGTCATCCAGGTCAATTCCAAGTCCTGAAAATGCCCCCATATTACACCTTTTCCCCTCTCCCTGACTTCAGCACCTCCTGTGGCCACTGTCTCCACATCAGTGATATAATTTCTTCCATTGCTAAAATCACAGTAAGTCTATAGTAGAATACCAGTCTATATTCATATTACAAGCTGGCTGCAGACAATAATTAGCACTTCTATTTATTGAGTTTCCTACTTGTTCCAGACATTTAATATACATTATCCTCTTTAATTCTCAAAATCACCTTCTTTCTGATATTATTATATCCAGAAATCTTTGAGTTGCTAGTACAGAACATATATTTAAAAATTACAGAGATTTTATTAGTTCATTTCATTGAAAATTCTAGAGGGAGGTCACACTTCAGGCAGTGTTTGATCCAGTGGCTCAAATATGTCCCCAAACACAAGTCTTTTTCCTTCACTCTTCTTTGCTTTCCATAATAGTAGCTTCATCCTAAAGCTGGACTTCCTTGTAGTATACATGCAGTTTTGTTTACTTCTCTCAAAAGATGAATTTTTTTTTGACCCTTCAGTGTCTCCTTGCATTAAGCCATGCCCCTGTCCCTGAACCAATCACTAAGGCAAGGGAATGGACCTCAGCTATTGCCTTAAGCCAGTCAAGGCCCACCCTTAATTTTGAGGGTGAGGTTAATGCCTTCCAAAATGGGAGAGGAGCATTTCCCTAAGGAAATGTGGAGGAGTGAGGAAAAAACAAATGATGTACAATAGACAGCCACCCCCTGCTACAAATCTTTTCCTCCTTTAACTTCAGCAGCAACATCAGCAGCAATAAAACTAAGTAGTAGTATTGTGTGTACTATGTGCTGGCCACATGCTTAGTGCTTTAGATACATTTTAGACTGCAAAAACAATCTTGAGAAATTAATTCCTTGGTATTAATCCCTCGTATACAGAAATTTAGAATGATTAAACAACTTGCTCAAAGGCACATAGTCAGACCTGAGTTAGCCTGATTCCAGTATCCACACACATTTCATTATGTGTGATGGTTAAGTTCATATGTCAACCTGGCTAGGTTCTGGTGTCCAGTTGTTTGGTCAAACAAGCACTGGCCTGTTCGCTAACTATGAGAATATATCAGGATTTAAATCATAAGTCAGTTGATTGCATCTGTGGCTGATTACATCTCTAGTCAACAAAAATATTTCAGCAATCTCAGCCAATAAATTGAAGGCGTTAGAGGGAGAACTAATGATTTCAGCAATCAAAAAATAATAATTTCTCTCTTTGCTTCAGTCAGCCAGCTTTCTCCGGGGGAATTCATTGAAACCTTCCTCAGAGTTCGCACGTTGCAACCTGCCCTACAGAATCTGGTCTTGCCAATCCCCACGATCACATGAGCCAATTCCTATAACAAATCTTCTAATATTTATGTTTTTATATCCTGTCAGTTTTGTTTCTCTGGAGAACCCTGACTAATATATCATGTCATGCTGTCTCTTCTAGTAAGCCAAAAGTTGGCTATGAAACATACTAAATATTGACTTAAAAACTTGTCATTATAGAATTCTTAGAAATTATCCATCCTTTCTTGGCTTAATATAGTTTATCCATACAGAAATAAGTCTTGTTAAGACAGAGTTCCAAAAGGGGTTTTACTTATCTTGTTTTTCCTACTTTGAGCACCAAAATCCTTACTACAATGGTTAAATACGGTACTCTATGCTATATGTGTGCACACACCTACACATTCATACATATATAAACATATATATACACATACACTGCATATATGATTATTGTATATATCACAAATTCTAAGTTAGGTTCTTTAACATGGCGCTTAAAGAAAATGACGAGAGGTTGAGAGGGAAAGACCCAACCCTCTAGTCTCTAGAGTTTAGAGTAACCTCATAGTGACTACTAAAGAGTATATCAGTTGATATCAGTCTCCAGTTCTTCACTTAATGGTGATAATCCTTCATTAATGTGCCTAAGGAAATATTTCTAGTCCAGTCAGAATTATTTTTCCTGGGTATTCTACCTTTAGTCCCATGCCCTCTCCCCCTGGTGAGTTTACTTTTTGATTCTTAATGCTTACACTTGCTTAAAGCTCAGGCTTTCACTACTAGGCCTTCACTACTGAATCATAGTTATTTCATTCTTACTAAAGGCCTTGCTTCTTCTTGTGCTCTGCAAGAACCTAACTAGGGCTGTGGAAAGGTACAGCTCTTCTCCCTTACCTAAGAGCACTATTACAGTGACTTGTTTAACTATAAATTGGAAATAATTTAAAACTAACTTTCCTAGATTTAATGATTTTAAGTAAATTGCTTTAAGCCAGAAATATTGTTGAAGTAACTACAAGACAATCAGACATCCCTTCCTCTGTTTCTTTGGCTGTATCACAGTACTTGGGAATAGCTGTATGTAGCTCTACCTTCCTAGTACTTTACCTTTATTGACTTGGCATCACTTTTCAGCCAATTTTTAAGGCTGTTTAATTGTTGTCTCTTCTTTGTTTATTAATATATTGTGCATTTGTTGTTTCACAGCCTTATCAGCTTAGGATTGTGTCTTTGAAAATGATGCAAATTGTAAGGCAGTAATATTACAGAAATATCAAGATCCACTCAGAGTGTTAAATACACTGTTTTATTGTCAGAATTTAGAAAATTTTATGACATCCATCAGGTGCCATTAAAAAGAAGTGGAATGTCCTAATAACTATACTCTAGGTTTTAACACCATGCATTTATTCTTCATATTATTTCATATTAATGAGATCATGCAATGTTTGTCCTTTCATATCTGGCTTATTTCACTTAGCATAATGTCTTCAAGATTCATCCATGTTATCTATGTGTCCCAATTTCATTTCTTCTTATAGCAGCATAGTATTCCATCATATGTATATACCATATTTTGTTTATCCATTCACTGGTTGATGGACACTTGGGTTGTTTCCATACTTTGGCAATTGTGAATAACGCTGCTATGAACATCGGTGATGAGAGTTGTAGTTATAGTACAAATGCAAGAATGTCCTTCTGTGAGCTAGAATGGATGTAAGTCACCATTGCAGGGTGATGGGAATGTGGAGAAGCATGGGAAAATTACAATTAATGTAAGCTATGGACTATAGTTAACAGCAATACTGTAATATTCTTGCATTAATGCCAAAGATGTACTGTGTTAATAATAGGGGGGTATGGAAAAAATATGCCAAGTATATACTATGGACCATAGTTAGTGGTAATAGTCTGATGATATTATTTCATAATCTGTAGCAAATGTTCCCTAATGGTGTGATGTATTGGTGAAGGGTTGTCGTATAGGAATTCTACACATGTGCACGGTTGTTTTGTAAGTTCACAACTTCTGTAATAAAAATATATTTTTTAAAAAGAAATGGAATGTCATCTTTTATACATGTTTTAGCATTTAACTAGTACTTGAACAGCATAGTTCTCACCACTGTGTTTAAATTAATGAGAAATGATTCCTGTCTTCATGGTTGGTTTACATGTAGACTTCAAGAGGAAGGACATGCTGTTTATTCATTCATTGAAGAAATGTTGATTGAGGCATTATTACATGCCAGAAACCATGCGGTAACTGGAATTACAATGTTGAACAGCAGAGGCACAATTCCCTTCATAGGGTTTATAGTCTGGGTTGGGAAGAAGGTACAATATGATTATGAAGGAATAAATTTAAAATGGGCAAGAAACAGATGGAAAAATGATGAATATGAGCTAACTTTGGAGAGTAATTATATCAGGATTCCACAGAATGAGCACTGGAGTTGTGTCTTATGCTGCTTTTGAATCAAATTCCAGAAAAGATCTTTTCATTTGAAAGTTATTTCATAGTTTAAACAGAATGCTATGTGGTTTCAAGACTAGAAGAGTATATATTTTCTAAAATAGGTCAGTATATACCTAACAAAAGAATTATATAGGTGAATACTGGTCCAAGTAATAACTTGAATTAAATATTTATATCAAGTCCATTTTAATATATACTTTTGGTACCTGGTAAAATCAAGAAGTTAATGGTTAATTTTGCTGTTTACTGTTGCATTTACATGTTCAGATTTTTTAGCTGTGAAAATTCAGTACATTTGGTATTCTCTTAAAAAAAAAACAGAAAAAAAAAGTATTTATTTTTTAAACAAATAGATTATTGGTTTTGTAATTGACCCATCTAAATTTGTGTGACACTTGATTTGTGAATAAGAGGTTAGAAAAAGAGAACATTATAAAGAGAGTTAGGCAGATGTTTATTATCTAAGTATCCTCATTAAAGAAAAAGCCATTAAATCCTCACCTCTTGAGCTCTTCTGTTTAAGGAACCCTAGATTCCGGGTGAAGAGGATAGAAAAATAATTCAGGAAATGGCAATTAAAATTATCATGAAAAATTCTGGCTTAATATATGGGAGCCTAATAGAGAAGTAGGAATGATTGTTTTTAGAGAACATTTATTCTAATAAACTTTAACTTGTTTTCTTAATAATGTGGTACACTACAAACTAACCAACGAAAAAGCCATAGCTTTTTTTTTTTTTTTCTTTTAAACAAATCAATTTTATTGATACATATTAATAAAGCATAGTAATAAAGCATAAATCCACCCAAAGTATACAATCAATGGTATTTGATATAATGACATAGTTGTGGATTCATCACTTCAATCATTATTAAAGCATTTTCATTATTCCAATAATAATAATAAAAACAAAAAGCAGACAGAAAAACTCATCACCTCTCAATCTTTTTAATGCTATATTAAGAAAAAATAAAAAGTTTAAAACTGCACTATTCAATATGGTAGTCCCCACCATATGTGGCTATTGAGCTCTTAAAATGTGGCTATTGCTGCTTAAAATCTGAATTTTACATTTCATTTCATTTTAATTAAATTTAAAAACTGATATTTGATTCATTTATTAGAAGACTGTAAAGCATGTTTGGAACAATTTAGGTATGTAAACTACTCTTTCAACTGGGAATTTCATGAAATCTAAATACAGATCAAACATTTCAGATGAAGATGGTTTGCAAGAATAAAGGATTTGAAAGACTTAATATGATTTTTAAAATATAAAATGCTCAATTATAATTTTATAATGGTATATGTTGATATAATATTTTGGATATATATTCATTATATTGAAATATATTATTAAAATTAAAATTAATTTTACCTGCTTTTTTAAATGTATCTAATAGTAAATTTAAAATTACTATGTGGCTCAGATTATATTTCTATTGGACCATGCTGGTATAAGAACTTTTTCTAAAATATCACTGAAATCCATTTAATGCACAAAAATGCAATCTGGGTCAGCAACAGTATTTTTTCCTCTGTCATTATTTTCAGTGATTATGTTGTTGGTGATAATATTTTTTCAAGCAATCAGTGAATCTGATAACTAATCCAATATCATTTACTTTTTGTTTAACTCATAATAATTATAGTCTTTATTTGATATTAGAGAAAATCCCTTAGAAAATTTTAGCCAGGCAAATTGATGAGAAATTGTGCAGAGGAAAAAGTATGACTTTGATGTAATATTATTATGTCTTGAGTAATATATATTGTAAAGCACAAATAAACAGTATCTAGGAGGTTTTATGGTGTCTCCTTCCTACTTTGATGTATTCTTTTCATATATTCTTTATCCTCACCTCAAAGTGGGCAGAAAGCATAGCTTAATGTGTAATTTTTTTTTCTGTCAGGTATTTCTAATAGTCAATATATGTGACTTTCATCATTATTTTGTCTCATTGTTCATCTGTCAATTCCTCTAGGAGGTGATTTCCTCTCCTTTCTGAGAAAGAAGAAGGATGATTTAAAACTCAAACAGTTAGTGAAATTTTCGTTAGATGCTGCTTCTGGTATGGCATATCTCGAGAGTAAAAATTGTATACACAGGTAAGGAGAATATTTTTTAAGCATTTTCAGTTTTACTAATAGAATGCTAGAAAACTGCTACATTTGCTACAATGCAGCAGTAAATTTCTTTCATAAACTATATATTCCTGTTGGTTTTTAAATTTTGTGTTAAAGCATTATTTGCTAGTTGTTTTATAGTTTAGAAAAATACTTGTTTTTTCTCTAATCTTACTTAAGGTATATATACCTAATTAGGGAATGGTTTGCCCACTAATTAGAATTTGTTTTATTATAATCATGAATAACATAGTGACATGGCATGTATCACAATTTAGTAATATAACCAGTTATAGTTACCCTAACATTAGAACCAAATAGAATTATTTAATGTGTTGCCTATTCTCATTTTCCAAAGAGATTATATATGAAGTCATGGAAAAGAATAATAATAACACTACTATTCATGACGGTGAATTTGACCAAAGCATAAAAAGATTTTAATATATGAGTTCCTTCAAAAGAGATTTTTAAAAACTCTGATTATGCATAGTGACCTGGTCATAATGCTTATAGTTTGTAGCTTTACTTGCTTTATCTGAAACTGTCCTTACTGCCTGGTGTCAGTGCAACTTAGAATGTGTTACAGAATTCATGTCAGATCCTAAATATGGCTAAGTGTATATAAGCAAAATGAAGTGGAGAATCAATGCAGTTTTATTCACTGGAAGAAGCATGTAACACTGTTTAATGTGGAGCAGGGTTTATTGTCAGACTGAACTGCTGCAGACTTTATCCAAACTGATTCCTTTGTTGAAGTACACTTTACTCTAAGGTGTCTGATTAGACAGCCTTTGACTTAACACACTATAGAGGTTGTATAATGTGTAATTTGAACTTATTTGATTTCATTGGATATTTTTAACTCATTTTCCAAACACTTTTGCTTAGCATTCAGTTTTTTTGGAACTATAATTATGGCCAATGTTTCACATACGATTCAGCAATTGTCTTTATTTTAAAATACATTTCATGGGAAGCGGCTGTGGCTTAATCAGTAGGGCTCCCGTTTACCATATGGGAGGCCCTGGGTTCGGTTCCCGGGGCCTCCTGGTGGGGACAGGCCCACCCGCATGGCGTGGTTGGCTGACCCAGCGAGCACAAGCAGCAAGGGGGGGATAAATGAATAAATAAATAAAATCTTTAAAAAAATAAATAAATAAATAATAAAATACATTTCAATAGGGATACTGTTTTTCTGGAAATTAAGATAACAAAAGCCAAACCATTGTTATTTATAATTCTGTTTTACTTTCTAAGACTAGAGGGCAAATCACATTATCGATTTTTTAAGAGTTAAAAAATATTTAGTTTTGCATGAGAATTGCATTACCATTAATTTTGTTAAAGGGAAACACTTTTTATTAAAAATACCCATAATGGATTTTGCCCTTCATTTAGAGAAAAATCTATAATTTTTCTTGCTCAGGTATTGTGGCTACTTTGGGTATCAACTGCTCCATTATTCTCTACTTTTCAAACCATTATACCATCTCTGACCATAAACCATAATCAATACACATTATTGACACTATTTTAGTAATTTGTCAGTTACCAGTAACATTCTTTAATTTCTGGTACATTGCAATTGAGGGAACTGTTGTTTCAGTTTCTTGCTGCTCTTGTAGCGACTGCATTCTTTGCAAATGGATGACTTTTTTAAAAAAACACATACATCATCAGCATTGAAACTTTTCTGGATTATAGATGGCTATTAGTTGTTTTAATTTATTCCATTTTATACATCAAATAATATCTGCTCTAATGTTATTTCCCCATTTTGCTTTTGATGAGTTTTTATGCATTCACAAACTTTTTAAAAGTCAACCACTTCTTGACCACATATCCTAGCAGGTTGTACATAATTCTGTTCCATTGTCCTGCTAGGTAGATTTCCTGATTGGACATCTGGAACAGTGTAACTGAGAGCAGATGTGCCAGATAGGTTTCAGCTTTAATGTCATCTTCCAGTGATTGTTAGTGGCTCTCTGTGATGTACTTTGAGAAGGATTCTAGGCTCAGTTACAAAGAGTACAGTGATTGATCAGCCACATCTGCCTAGGTGCTGATGAGTATTAACACAGCCCCCATATTCTTCATTCTTGGCATAAAATAGCTTTGTTTTGTCTGAATTCTCAAAAACTTCTCATATTTTTAACTTTTTGACATGATTTTCCTTACTATTATGATATAGGAATAATATAATATTTTGGTATAATCACTTCCATTGATTTCTTCTAAGCTATCTGCTGTTATTTCACTTGATAATCATGATTCCTAGATGAATTTTATGACATCTTTGCCAGTGGTGTTTTGTTCCTTTTCTAACTTTAACAAATTTTGGGGTGATGAATTCATTTTTTTCCTTTTCATTTTAGCACCTCACCAGTACATGACATTATATTAAGAAAATAAATCGTTATTTGTGCTCAGTTTTCTACAGCAGTGAATTGTGCTATATAACCTTGTTCCTGTGGGATAGCTTTTGGAACTATTTTTGTGGTAGTAGTAACTGCAATGAAATTTTAGTTGATTTATAGTTAAAAGATACATTCAAGACATATCGTATATTTTTTTCTCCTAAGAAATGTCAAAGAAAAAAATATACTTTTCACTGCAGTAAAAAGTTGTATTCTTCATTGGAAAATTTTCTAAAAAGGCATTTCATAAACTTATTAAACTAATCTAAAACATGTTAGATGTATCCTTTAATTTTTAAAATAAGGAAAGGGAGAAAGCCCCATTCTTGACATCCCAAGTATTACTAAAATATATTTTAGTGATGTCTATGAATTGCAAAGGCTATGTTCTATAAATCAAAACAAAATTTTAAATATGCTTTAAATTTTTAATGAACATACATAAACAATAAGCAAATAAAAAGTTTTGTGAACCTACAAGACAAACATCATACATGGGTCCCTGATACATCAACCCACCACCAACACCTTGCATTGTTGTGAGACAATTGTTACAAATTAGGAAAGAATATCATCAAAATCTTACTACTAACTATAGTCAGTATCTTACATTTGGTGTATTTTCCTCCAACACACCCTATTATTATTTTTTAAATATATTTTTATTACAGAAGTTTTGAACTTACAAAACAATCATGCACATGTGCAGAATTCTCATACAACACCCCTTCACCAACCCACCACACAATAGTGGAACATTTGTCACAGATTATGAGATAATATCAGACCATTACCACCAACCATGGTCCATAGCTACATTTGGCATACTTTTTCCATACCCCGCCCCCATTATCAACACAGTACATCTTGGGCATTGATGCAAGAATATTACAATATTGCTGTTAACCACAGGCCATAGGTCACACTAATTGTATTTTTCCTATGCTTCTCCACATTCCTACCACCCTGCAAAAGTGACATACATCTGCTCCATCTCACAGAAGGATACTCTTGATTCTGTACCATCAACCACAATTCTCATCCTCCTCTAGGTTCACTGTGTTAGTCAGTCCATAGATTATTCTCTAGCTGTCTTTCAATTGACATTTACATCCCTAGACTACCCTTTCTAGCCATAATCCCATTTATAAACCAGCTGCTACTCACTATAATGTGTTACCATCAACTCTATCCTTTTCCACACTTTAACAGTTAACTTAATTAGAACTTCTACATACATTAAGCATTGGTGGTCCTTCTCATACCTCCTCTTATCTCCTAATCACCTATAGTCCAGGTTTTTACTCCATCCATTTACTCTTCGTATTTAGTTCATATTAATGAGACCACACGATTTTGTCCTTTTGTTTCTGGCTTACCTCTCTTAGCATAATGTCTTCAAGATTCATCCATGTTTTCATATGTGTCCCAATTTAATTTCTTCTTACAGCAGCATAGTATTCCATCATATGTGTATATCACATTTTTCTTATCCATTCATTGGTTGATGGACACTTTGGGTGTCTCCATCTTTTGGCAATTGTGAATAATGCTGCTATGAACATCAGTGTGCAGATGTCTGTTCATGTCACAGTTTTCAGTTCTTCTGGATATACTCCTAGTAGAGGAAATGGTGGATCAAATGACAGTTCTATATTTAGCTTGCTGAGGCATATTATTCAAGCTCTGTGTTTTTTTATTGATCCTCTGCTCAGATGTTCTGTCCATTGATGATATGGTGTATTGAAGTCTCAACTATTATTGTAGATTTATCTATTCTCCCTTCAGTTGTGCCAGTGTTTGCTTCATGTATCTTGAAGCATCCTGGTTAGGTGCATATACATTTATGATTGTTATTTCTTCCTGGTGAATTGCCCCTTTTATTAATACATAATGTCTTTCCTTGTCTCTAATAACAGTTTTGCCTTTAAAGTCTATTTCATCTGATATAAGTATAGCTACTCCTGCTTTTTTTTTTTTTTTTTTTTGGTTACTGCATTCTTGGAATATCTTTTTCCAGCCTTTCACTTTCAATCTATTGGTATCCTTGGGTCTAAGGTGAGTCTCTTAGACAGAATATAGATGGCTCATATATTCTTATCCATTCCACCAGTCTGTGACTTTTGATTGGAGAGTTTAATCCATTAACATTCAATGTTACTACTGTAAAGGCAATTCTTATTTCACCCCTTTTGATCTTGGGTTTTATATGTCATATTTTAATTTCATCAATCTTTTGACACTTTTAGTTTCTTTTACTGATATAATCTTCAGTTCTAGATTCTCTTCCAAGACTCTCTCCTGTCTTTTCTTTTCAGGCTGTAGCACTCCCTTAGTATTTCCTGCAAAGCTGGTCTCTTTGTTATATTCTCTCTCAGTTTCTGTTTATCTGTGAATATTCTAAACTTGCCCTCGTTTTTGAAAGACAGTCTTGCCAGATATAAGATTCTTGGCTGAAAGTTTTTCTTTTGCAGTATCTTAAATATATCATACTACTGCTTTCTTGCCTCCATGGTTTCTAATGAGAAATCAGCACTTAATCTTATTGGGTATCCTTTATATATCATGCATCACTTTTCTCTTGCTGATCTCAGAATTCTCTTTGTCTTTGGCATTTGGCATTCTGATTAGTATTTGTCTTGGAGTTGGTCTATTTGGATTTATTCAGATGGGAGTATATTCCGCTTCTTGGATATGAACATCTATGTCCTTCAATAGGGTTGGGAAACTTTCTACCATTGTTTCTTCAGATAGTCCTTCTGCCCTCTTTCCCTTCTCTTCTCCTTCTGGGACACCCATGACACATATGTTTGCATGTCTCTTGCTGTTGTTTAGTTCCCTAAGACCCTATTCAATTTTTTCAATTCTTCATCTGTTCTTTTGTATGTTCGCTTTAGGAGGCCATGTCCTCAAGCTCACTGACCCTTTCTTCTGCCTCCTCAAATCTGCAGTTATGTGATTACAGTGTATTTTTATTTCATTTATTGCAACTTTCATTCCTATAAGATCTGCTGTTTTTCTATGTATGCTTTCAGATTTTCCTTTGTACTCACCCAGTGTCTTCTTAATATTCTTCATCTCTTTAGCCATCTCATTGAATTTATTAAGGAGATTTGTTTGACAATCTATGATTAGTGTCTCGACTCCTTTATATCATCTGGAAGCTTATCTTATTCTTTTAACTGGGCCATATCTTCCTGTTTCTTGATATAGATTATAATTTTTTGTTGGTGTCCTGGCATTTGGCTTACTAGATGTATTTATTCTGGGTGCATTTTCTCCCTTGCTGGTTGTGTAGTAGGAGGTGAGGATGTGGTTGGTGCTGTAAACTCTGGACGCTGAAGCTGCCCACTTTGTCCCAGGGACTGATAAAGCTTCTCCCACCTTTCTCCTTTGCTGGGGTTAGGGACAGAGCTGAAACCATGTGTAATAATCCAAGTCGTACAGACCAAGACCGTCTGTGGTTGTCCAGAGAGACTGATGAAGCTTCATGCTCCTTCCTCCCCTGCCTGGGATGGGGATGGAGCTGCAGATATGGGCAGCAGTCTATGCTCTGTGGGTCCAAAGTGACCACAGTTGTGCAGGTAGACTGACATAGCACCAGTTCCCACCCCACCCCTGCCAGGGGTGGGTAGGACCCCCTGGACTGCTCAACAATCTAATTTTTGTGGGCCAAATGCACCTGCAGTTGCCCTGAGATACTGTGGGAATACAGTCCCTTCTGCCCTTTAAGGGGGTGAGAACAGAACCACCAATGCCCAACAGTTCAGTCCATGTAGGCTGAAAGTACCTGCTGTTGCCCAGAAAGGCTGAGGAAACACCAGCCTCTCCTATCTTATTAGGGGTGGGGGTCGATCCGCAGGTGCCCAACAGTTCAGTCCCTTTAGGCTAAAAGTACCTGCCATTGTCTGGAGGGGCTGAGGAAATACCAGCCCCTCCTTTGCTATTGGGGTGTAGGGTTGGCTTCACAGGTATTCACCAGACCAGGCTGCACAGGTCAGAAGTGCCTGCCATTACCTGGAAAGGCTGAGGAAACACAGCTCCCCTTCTACCTTACTTAGGGGAATGTAGCTATAGGTGTCTGACTTTTCAGTCTGTATGGGCCGAAAGCACTGCAGTTACCCAGAAAGGCTAAAGAAGCTCAGCCCCCTCCTATCCTATGGTGTTGGTGGGGTGGAGATGGAATTGAAGGTGCTCAACAAACCAGCTTGTATGGGCTGAAAGTGCCTGTAGTTGCCTAGAGCAGCTGAGGAAACACAAGCCCTCTCCTATCCTATTGGGTGTGGGGATGTTCTCCCAGGAATCCAACTATTCAGTCTGTACCAGCCAAATGTACCTACAGTTTCCCAGAGAGGCTGGTGCAGGTCCCACCAGCTTCCTCCCTGCCAGAGGTAGGGCTGGAGCCTAGGCTAGGACTGAAGTCCAATCTGGGTTGAAAGAAGCCAGTCCCTACTGTCACTGTGATTTTCAATCAGCCCCACTTCCCCTCATACTGGGGGAGGAGTCAAAATGGCAGCTACTGGCCTCTTTAAGTCTTGGACAGGTTCAAACTTTAGTTGTTCTTTGTGTTATACTTTAGCCAGCCGAATTTACTAATCAGTAGCTGAAGTCGGTGGCCAACTGTCTCTTCCTCCTATTTTGGGGAAATGGAGCTTCCAAATACAGCCACAGAATAGCTGCTAAGGCAGCTTGTGCTGCCAGAGTAGGATGATCACCAGCCTCCATGGTGTGGCCTGCAGTTTCCTGGAGAGGCCGGTGCAGTTCCCCCAACTTCCTTCCTGCCTGATGTGGGGCTGGGGCTTAAGCTAGGGCTGCAATACGATCTGGATGAAAAAAAGCCAATCCCTACCAGCACTGTGATTTTAAGTCAGCGGCACTTACCCTCATGCAGGGGGGCAGAGTTAATGTGGCTGCTCCCAGTCTCTTTCTGATTTGTACAGGTTTAAATTTTAGCTGTTCTTAGGATTATACTTTAGCCAGCCGAATTTACTAATCAGTAGCTGAAGTTGGTGCCCAGCCATCTCTTCCTCCCTCATTTCTGGTAAATGGAGCTTCCAACTCCAGCCACGGAACAGCTCCTGAGGCAGCTTGCACTGTCAGTGGAGGATGGGCACCGGCCTCCACAGCGTGGAGTGCTCTACTCCCGAATCTTCTCTGCAGATGGGCAGTCTCCTCCTTCCAGTCTTTCAAGGATGTTGCAGGATGATCTTCTGGTCTCCTGGAGCCCCCAAGCAGGTGTTTAGATAGCTCTGGGTGATTACTAACTGCCCTGTAGGACACACTGACTCTTGGAGCTCCTTACTCTGCTGACATCTTGCCCTTCCCTAGGTTTGGTTTAATCATCTGCATTGTCTTTATAATTATTCTATGGACCAATGTGAAATTTTCTTTCCTCCTTGTACTTTCTATTACTCCAAAATACACTGACACTTTAGGGGAGAGGGTTGTATGTTAACTTAAATGGTATGTCACCAGATTGTTATATGTCACTCTATATAGAATGTATTTAAAAAGTACCAAATCTGATTAATTTTAAAGTTAAGTGACTTGAAAGTTGCATTATACTAGATTTGAATGGTAATGGCATTTAGGGTTTTATTGCTGATGAATCCTTCTGTAAGATTCTTTTTGCTGGATTTATTTCTTAAAGCTAGTTTTGTGCCATGATCTTTATTTGGTATCCATGGAGAATAAAGAGAGGCTAAACTCTTTATTGCCATGTATTTTACTTAATGACCATAATCCATAGGGTGTTTTAAAAACTTTTCTTAATTTCCTGATCTTCAATATAATTGTCAATACCAGGAAAGGTATTCTCAAGAGGGTTGAGAAGGAATATGAATTCTTTTTCTAATATTAAATCTTGCTTTGATTCATCTTCATTTCATTTTCTGGTTGCTCTTCTCACCACAATGTTTCTGCTATGGAAGTAGGTTAACAACTCTACAAATTAAAGTATATCAGACCACATTAATTATGTTATTTAGTAAGGGTCTTACTTATTCATTAAGAACCATGGTATTTCCAGTCCTACACAAATGTGGACAATTGAATCCTTAAAAATTTAGAACTTAATTTGAAAGGATGTTTTGTCTATATTTTATATGGTCATCAACTCACTGATTATGGATAGCATTTGAATAAGAGTCTTACCTAGATTCCACATAGTTCTGTCAGAATCAAAAGAATGATTTGCAATTTTAGGCACATACTATCTTATATATTCATTCATTCATTCAACAGACATGTATTAAATGATAAAGATGTGCCAAGTACTGTATGTTATAGGCACTGAGGCATATTAAGATGAAAAAGACAAATTTTTTTTGCTGTACCATCTATTAAAATGGATGGATATAAATACCTAAAATCTAATATGGTAAGTATCATAAAGGCATGTATTAAACATTCTATGGGATCTACAAAAAGAGGAACAATTTGTTCTGCCTGGGAAATCAGGAAATGTTTGGCAAAAGATCTGAGCCTTAAAGAATGAGTTTGCCCGAAGGAGAAATAAAGGTTTTTCAAATGGAGTTAATATGTTTCTAACTTAGAACTGATTTATAGACTGAGTCTTGAATCATGAACTATAGTAGTTAATTGTATTAGAAGAGCTGACAACAACAACAAAAAAGAGACTCACAGGAACATGCTTTTTCTTCAATCTAGTCCCCAAAATAAATGCTTACTTTACTAAAAACAGTCAGGTGATGATAAATTTAATTCCCTGGGTGTGGTGTCTATGCAAACTTAAATATTTAGCTACTTATGGAATTGTTAAATGTTTATTTTAAATATTAAGAGGGAAACAGCAACTCTGCTCATAACTTTCTGTTTTTATTATGGGGTACTTTAAAAAATTATATTATCCGGAAAGGTACCTCAATAATGCAAAGTGTCAACAATAGTGGGGTATATGAGAACACTGTATATTTAATGATTTTTTTGTAAACCTACAACTTCTCTAATTAAAAAAAAAATTTAATAATTATATTATTATCCCTTCTGGTAGATTGAATCATGTTCTCCACAAAGACATGTTCAAGTCCTAACCCCCAGTCCTGTGCATGTGGTCTTTTTTTTTTTTTTTTTTTTTTTAACTTTATTTTGTACATTTAATAATTGAAAACATAAGCAATAAAAAACTAAAAAGTAAACACAGATGAATAAATATATACATTTCTCAATTAAATGTAATGGATACATGTAAATTTTTTTGTTGTTTTGTTTTTTGTTTGTTTTTTTGTTTTTTTGTGTGTGTGAATCAAACAATATATTACACAATATATTTGGTTCATAGTAATGCATTCATACAGTATTTGTCCTTTTGTGTCTGGCTTGCTTCACTCAACATAATGTCCTCCAGATTCATCCATGTTGCCATATGCTTTATGACTTCATTTCTTCTTACTGCTGCATAATATTCCAACGTGTGAATAGACCACAGTTTGTTTATCCATTTGTAAAGATCCTGTTTCGGTAAAGGCAATCTGAATAAGGGTGGGCCTCAGTCCTTATGTCTAGAGTCCTTATAAGCAGAGGATATTCAGACTCAGTCAGGAGAAGTGAGAGAAGGAGAGCGAGATCACCATGTGACAGGGACAGAAATATATCTACAAGCCAAGGAACCAGAATGCTACAAATTCTGGGAGAAAACATAGCCTATTACCTTGATGTTGGACTTCTGGCCTCCAAACCATTAGCTGATAAATTCACTTTTTTAAGCCAACCAACTAGTATGTGGTAGTTGTCTTAGCAGCCTTGGCAAACTAAGATGTCCCTGTCATGCTTTCATGTTGTTGGAAATAAAGAATCAGGAATGCTTGATCCAATAGGCACCAACTTCATTCATTTATTCAACAGACATTGAGTGCCTATTCTGTGCTAGGACAATGTCAAGATGAAAATCATAGTCTTGCCTTCAGATGGACATAGAAAAAAGTAATAATAATGGAAAGAGATAATCACTTTAATACAAAATTCCATGGAACTAATATCAAGAGTGTCTAATAAAGCCTGTCAGTGGGATGCTGGGGTATCCAAGGAAAGATGTGTAAAGGAAGTAACATTTGAGAGAGGCTTCATGGATGGATGTGTCTTATGAATAGGAGGGGAAAGAATATTACAGCTGAAGGAAAGTTGAAAGCAAAGGTACATGGGAGCTTTGCATGGGAGAGAATGACTTAATCATACATATAACTACAGTTTACTATTATTAGAATCAGAAGTCCAAAGAAAATGGGTCAGTTGCCCAAGGGCCATGTATACCATTTAATTTGGCTAAACTGAGGGATTATCTAGCTATATGTCTAGATTTTGGCATTTAATTTTAAAATTTTAATTGTAAATTTCAATTTTAAGAAAATTTAAATGCTAAGGATTTTAACCGGCCAAGAAAAGTAATTAAAAAATATATATAATCTTATAAAAATGTGTAAGTATGGGACCAATTTTATTTTTAAGTTTCACTAAGTAAAACTAATTTAGGAAAGCTAAGATTACCCAGAAAGAACAATATTATATTTTAGTTAAATATATGCTGGAAGGAGATTGTATTATCCAAAGTTTAGTCATGTATACTTGTAAAGATAAATGGAAGATGCTGCTTCTACTTTATTTTTATATTTTGTGACTTCATATTTTATGAAGCGAAAATTTGATGTAATATTGGTGTAGCAGTTTGGCAGTTTGATATAGTTATGAATTCCAAAAATAGATATTGGATTATGCTTGTAAACTGGTCTGTTAATCTGGGCATCATTAAGTTATGATTAGGGCGTTGACCAGGCCACATCAATAGGGCGTTGAGCCCCACCCCTTGGTGGATGGGGTCTCAAAGATAAAAGACATGGCAAAGGACAGTGTTGGAGCAGTTTTGAGGTGGAGTTGTGATGCGGAGTCTTGAGCTTGAGCCCCAGGAAGTAGTGTACATAGAAGCTTGGTTGTGAGGAAAGAGAGAAGGCCCTGGGAAGAGAAGCAAGCCATTTGCCTGATAGTCTACAGCTGGCCTTGTGGCACAAAGCAAGCCTGAGCCCAGAGAGAGGCAAGCCCCGGGAAGAGAGGAACCCAAGAAGCCTGAACCCTGGCAAACGTCGGCAGCTGTCATTCTCCAACACGAGGCAACAGACTTTGGTGAAGGAAGAAACTTACGCTTTATGGCCTGGTAACTGTAAGCTTCTACCCCAAATAAATACCCTTTATAAAGACCAACAGATTTCTGGTATTTTGCATCAGCACCCCTTTGGCTGACCTAATACAATTGGTCATTTACCTTTTTCCCAGTAGTTTTTGAGGATTTTTCTCTAGTTTTTTTAGCTGCAATTGATTACCTAGTATCTAGGCTCTTTCTAAGCCTTGAATAATGGAAAAAGTAATGCTGTGTTTAATAATTCTTTTTATCACTTAAATGGTAAAAAAAAAAAAAAAAGCAAAGTAAAAAAATTTTTTGGTGTTTTTGAACCCTTCATCACATCTCTCATGATCTGCCATATATTCAATAGAAGGGACCTTAAGAATACTTTACAAGATTAAGTAACTGAGGGTCAGAGAGATTACAAAGGTCACCTAGACCTAGTGGCCGGGCTACTGCTTAGGTCTTGTATGTGCTGTCTCCATTCTGCTACATTCTCAGTGATTCCAGTGCCAGTGTTTCACCCTGTCTCATTCAAGCATTAGTAATTGTAACAACTAAAATATATTCAGAGCTTACTGTATGCCATGCCCTGGGGGTAAGTGCTTTAAGTGCAATATCTGAGAATGTAAGCTTCCTCAGGACAGAGATTTTTTTCCATATTGTTCACTGCTGGATTCCAAAAGCCTGGAACACTGCCTAGCATTTAAAGGTAAATGGGTGAATCCTTACAATAGCCATAGGTACGATTATTGGCTCCATTTTACACACAAGGAAACTCAGGCTTAGGGAGGTTGAATATCTTCCTCAAGGCTACATTGAAAGAAGTGGCAGATCCATGATATGAATCCAGGCACTCTGATTCTGCAGCCCACACACTGAATAACTACAATATACTGCTTCCCATACTAAATGCATCTTCTGACCCCTTAGAAGATTCAGGGCAGAAGGCCAGATGATACTTGGATGATGGCTCAACTTACATTCAACATCTGGACTTTCTTATGATGTGTAAAACAGAAGAGGGTGCTAAAGCCCATGAAATTTAATTTTAGAAAAATATACCAAGGTGTCTTTTGTAGTTTTTTCATGAACAGTTGCCGAAATGCAGTATTTTGTTACTGCTTCTCCATTTAATTAAAGCTTGAAATATTTTTTTTTCAATTTTTTCTACACTATTGTTTAGCTACCCCCTTCTGCTTTATCTGTGAATTAAAAACACAGGATTAGCATAGAGATGTGATCATCTCAGTTAGTTGACTAAGCATTTATGACTGATTGTCTTGTTCCAACATTTGATTACATTTTTGAATATATTAAGTTGTAGTTTTATTTTTAGCTTCTAAACCAATCTTACTACAGTAGAGAGGACTGCTCAATTATTTTAAATGTGTCAAACATAATATGGTCTTTCTCTAGTTCAACTTTTTTTTCTAGTGCAATTTGATATTTGCATATGCATTGTGATTATCATACAAAAGATATCACAAGAACACCTGCCTAAAAATTATTTATCCTACTACTTTATTCAGTGTCAGAATTTCCCTCCACTAGTTTCATTCATTTTAATTAGGAATTTTCCAACTAAAAGTCACATATATATTTCCAGGAATGAAAAGGAGGCCTTCTCTTATGTTAGTGTCAGTTAACATTTTGGCTCTGGTTAATGTACCAGGATAGCTAGCTGCCTTATTAGAAAACAAAGTAAGGGATTTAGGGAAATGGGTCATAGGACAGGTTTTGATTTAGGGTTAGTAATAGAAAAGACACTGTTTGGGAATTCAGGATATATAAGACTCTGTTCAGGAATTCAGGACAATCCAATGGATATTTGAAAGTCCTTGAGAGTGAAATGAGAGAGTAAAAATGGAATAAGAGTACACTAAAGCTGTTTCATGGTTTGGTTAAGGCTAGCCTTGTCTTACATTAGATAGAAAGGATAGAAAGGAAAATTGGCCTATGCCTTTTACTCTTCGTTCTTTCTGACTTTTATTCAGTCAATTACTGTAAGTACATTACAGGTTTAGAATGTCAAAAATGATCCTTTAGGTTAAGCAATTACAAACTGTTTGATATCGTTTTTCTCTTAGGGTATATTTGATTATAAGGAACAGAAACTATATAAGCTAACGTAAGTAAAAGGAGTTATATTATAAGGTTATCTAACAGAACTCAAGGACAGGAAGTTCAGCCAGCCTCAAGAGCCTTTGGAACTCACTGGGAAGCTGCCAAGGACCAATGCAAGGACCAATGCAAGCTGCCAAGGACCAATCCTTCTGTATCACTTCATCTTTCATCATTTTGTCTTGCTGTGTCACTGCTTCATTTCCCTTTCTCTCTTTTTCTCTCTGAGGACTACTTTCCTCTGTTCCATGCACAAAGGGCCCCAAAATGACATTTGAGTCCAAATAACCCTTGCCCAGCACCTGCAGCTAATTAATTAGTCTTTGAGGCCTAATTTCAGATTCTTGGCAAAGTTGATTTGTCCAGCCTGTGTTAAGTGTCTAACTCTGTTTGTTAATCAATAATGTAGCTAGACAGAGAAAGATGTTAAGGGTCATTGTTACATAAAGCTGGAAGGGCTATGCTCTGTATATGAAAGGATAGCTCTTGGAGGATGAGATATGCTAAGCAGGTACTAAGCAGTGTCCCCACAAGTAGGCTGTCATGGTTATTGCATGTTGACTGTTTGCCAAGCATGTTTATTATCTCACTTAATCCTTATAATTCTATGAGAAAATTACTATTTATCCCCATTTTACAATAGAACAAATTGAGGCAAAAAAAAAATTAAGTAACTTGCTTAATGAATGTCACACAGCTAGAGACAGATTCAAACCTAGATCTAGACTGTGAAACTAAACCGAAAGGTTATACTGTGAGTTAGATAGATTTCCAAGTTTCTTTCCTTTTGTGAATATGATGAACCGTATGGGAATCTCACATCTAAAGCAAAATTTAATGCCATTTAATAAATGCTAGTGTAGAAAAAAGTCACATTATATGATCTAGGGAATCCTTTACACGTCTTATCTCCATAGTTTCCTGGGATGATTCATTCTTACACAGTTTGACAGGTTGGCTCCTTCCTGGGGTTTGTCTATACAGTCTCTTTGAATCTCAGGTCATACTAAGTCCATACCACCAGCAGAAAACCCAGCTTAGAACAGTGGATTTGGGTTCAAGATTATCTCAGAGATTTAGGTGACCATTGGTTGAATTCAGGTTCTCAAGTCAAAACAGATTTGTGCTAGAGTAGCTAGTATTTCTAATTAAGAATTCTGGTCTCTGGGGACTCCATTAGAACCAGTATGACTCAGAAACAAGCCTAACCTTCTAGCTTGCAAATTTTCTCCTACTCTGACCTCCAGGGCAGGATCAGAACAAATAATAAATGGCACTAGAGAAACCTGTGCCATTTGCTAGGCATTGACTCACCTCAGTAATTTTGAGAATTACTGTTGTTTTTGGTTGTGTTTTTTTTTTTGGGGGGGGGGGTCCAATTACTGTTTTTAAATATTATTCCTTTTTTATTTTATAAAATACAAAAGCACCATGAGATGCCTTTTTCACTCCCAGGTTTCCCCTTTAAAAGTGTTATTGTGCCAGTTCAGGTTGTCTTCCTCTGCATTGTTAACTCATATTTTGATGAAGCCTAGTGTTTGCAGAGCCACTTAGCAACTTCAGCCTAATCTGCAGATTTTTGCATTTAAATTGGCATATATTTTCCCAATAAAGTACAGATCTTTAAGAAGTGTACCTTGCAAATAGTATCCTATTCATGGACCCTTTGCTAAATATATTGATATAGAGATATAAGTAAAATTAAATGTGAACATAGTTTCTGGAGGGTCATCTTAACCCCGTGTGATCTTTAGTTCATGACATATCAAAACAATTTATTATTTGCTGAAACGAATAACTTGCAGTGGTGCTAGTTATTAATAACAGGAGATCATACCTGAATAAGCATGGTTTTCTTTGAAAAATTAATTTCATCTGTGTAACTAAAGTGACATGAAAGGGAAGATGTCATTCACTTACTATTATGTTTAGTATACAAGAGGTCATTCTTTTCTTAAGTAAGGCTATGTATTGTAAGGAAAAATGGCCTCTACTATAATAAATATTAAATTACTTTATAAACGTAGCTTAGAGAGAATTGTTAATGTTTGTGATATGCTGTGTTTTTTTCTCCACTTCTTATGAACAGATACTTTTATTTAAAAAAAAAAAAATCACTTGCCTATTTTGTGTTCTTCAGTTTACCTTTTGGTGCTGCACTTTTTCTATTGTATAGTTTTATTTGCTTTTTGTTGAGAAGGAAGTAGTGCAAATTTTTGTGAATATATTTGAGAGCTTTCATATAGTAAGAAGTTGATTTTTTTTTAGATAAAACTTTTTTATTTAGACTTTATCTACTGCTATCTACTCGTAGAAATATTGCTATAGTTACTAGGATTAGCCATTTTATATGCCTTTTATTGAGAAGCCTAGCATGCTTTTCTTTTTCTGAGAGGAGAGAGAGGGAACACTGGGTATAACATGGGACATTTTTGAGAAATTGGAATCATTCTGCATGATATTACAATGACAGATACCAGCCATTATACATTTTGTCAAAGCCTATAAAATTGTGCAAAGTTAAAAACATAATGTAAACTATAGACCATGGCTAGTAGCAATGCTTCAATATGTGTTCATCAATTGTAACTAATGTACCACACTAATGATAATAGATGTTAACTGGGGAAAGTGTGGGGGGCGGGGTAAATGGGAATCCCCTATATTTTCAATGTAACATATATGTAGTCTAAAGCTCCTTTAAAAAGAAAAGAATATATATTTTTAAAAAGTTGATTTTTAAAAATGAATGAATAGAAAATCAATAAATAAAATCATACTTTTATCTGCTGTTCAAAGTGCTGAATGGTTTTGTCATTAATGACTAAGGACTTTCTAGACAATCATAAATTTTTACATCCAATAATATTACCTCTCCATTTTTATTTTCCATTGATGTGATTTGTGATCATTCTAGAATTTTAGTTTGACAGTATCAGTCCAGATAGTGCTCTTTTCAGTATACTGTCATCTTCCAAGGGTCACAAGAAGGTGAATACTCTACTGTTTCAATCCATTTTTCATCTAACAATAGTTATTTGTTATATTGACTCTATCCTATCTCTGACAATAGTCAGGGCTTAAGAAAGCAGCAGTAGTTTATAACATGCCAGAAAGTATTAATGTTTAACATGTACTTTGAAATAATTGGCAGTGAACAACAGATGAATTATTGTGTGTTAGAGTGCGCTGTAGGCACATATTTCTTTTAATCTCTTTCTCCCTTACCTGCCCTCTGCCCATTCATTATGTAAATAATGTGAGATTGTGAATTCTATGGCTAGAACAGTTCCAGTGTACTTAGTTCCTTACCATTGAAGATAGAAAGAGAGTTGGATAGGGCATAGTCAGTAACAAGTAACTCTACTTCCTATTCAGTAATATTTCTCACCTTCATTCTTTTTTTTCATATAATAAACTTTATTTTTAAAGAGGTTTTAGATTACACAAAAGTTACAACAAAAGTATAGGGGAGGAAGCAGATGTAGCTCAAGCAGTTAGGCACCCACCTCCCACATGGGAGGTCCCAGGTTTGATTCCCGGTGATTCTTCAAAAGATGAACAAGACGGAGAGCTTATGCAACATGCTGGTGCAACGAGCTGACACAACAAGGAGATTCAATGAGAGAACAACAAGCAGGGAGCAGATGTGGCTCAAGCGATTGGGTACCTCCCTCTCATGTGGGAGGTCCCGAGTTTGGTTCCCAGTGCCTCCTTCTTAGAAGATGAGCAGACACAGAGAGCAGACAGCGAGCACAAACAAAGAGAGGGAAATAAATAAATCTTTAAAAAAAGTATAGGGAATTCTCATTTACCCCACCCCTCCCCCTCCCATATTTTCCCCTATTAATAACATCTTACATTAGTGTAGTACATTTGTTTCAATTGATGAACAAATATTGAAGCATTGCTTCTAACCAAGGTCTATAATTTACCTTATAGTTTACACTGTACACCGTACAATGTTATAGGTTTTGACAAAATGTATAATGTCCTGTATCCATCATTGCAATATCATGCAGAACAATTCCAGTGCCCTACAAGTGCCCTATGTTCCACCTATTCTTCCTTCCCCAGCCCCTCAGAACCTCTGGAAACTATCTTTATATCAATGTTACAAATTCTTCCGTTACTACAGTAATAAGTCTACTTTGGTCCATGGATGTCTTCCCCCATTATGTTTGTTCATTCCTCAGTCTTGAGGATTTGGGAACGGTGATGCCTGCTCTGCTTCAGATGGAGAGGGATCTTAGATCTTATGTCTCCCTTTATTCTTAAAATTTCCTTGTGCTTCCTTAAAAGAAGGCCTTTATTTACTCAGACAAACTAATGAAGGAAGAAAATTAAAATAATTATAGATGCTATTTGAGACCTTTTAAAACCCTATACAGGGCATAACTAATATGATGTGTTATACAAATAATCTATAATCTGCTTTATAACCAAATGAAAACATATTTTGTATATAGTTTGAGATTTTACCCTTTTTGTCACATTGTGTCATGCTATAAATTTTTATAAGAATTACTTTTTCTCAAATATATATCATATGAAAAAAATGTAATTTTCAAGCCAAATTTATATAAACTTGTCTGTGAAATTTCCTATTTTATTCATAATCTCTAAATCTCTCTATTCCCCACAGATTAAATCAATCAAAAACCATGTATTGAATGCCTTCTTGGTAAAACACACTGTTCAGACATGCTCTCTACTCTCAAGGAAAATAAGGGAAATAAGCTACAAATGCAAAACTATCATGATAACTTGATAAACAGTGAATTGGCAGAAGGGAGTGAATAAGAAACAAGGATAGGATTTCTGAAGGACTTTGATGGTAGGAAGAAGAAAGTAGCAAACAACAGTCTGAGTTGTAAGAGCTGCCCAAGAAATATTGGGATAATTTATTGTAATTCTTAACAGCAATTTAATTAAAATTAAATTTAATTCCCAAGGGATTTCCAAATTAAGCTTTTACCTTATTTTAGCAGAACTTAAAATGGTTTCACTGTCCCCGACAATTTTATTAAATTAAATTAATTAATACTTCTTCTGCATGTTGAAGAGCAGTCATGTGGTAGGTGCTCCATAAATGTTAGTTCAATTTAAGTCACTAAATATGTACTAAGCACTTTCTATACATCAAGCACATGGTACGTACTAGGTATAAATTGTTGAGCAAATCAAATGGGGTCTCCATCCTCATGGAGCTTTTAGTCTAGTGGCCAAGACATACATTAACAGACATTCATATAAGAGAGCATTTAAAGGTAGGATATAACCTCCTAATGAGACCATGGAAGTCATCCTTTAAAAAGCACCATTTGAGCTGAAAGTTAAGAATTAACTAAGGGAAGGTAGAAGAGAAGAGAGAGGAAAAAATCAAGTTGGAGAGGGAGCAGCATGGAGGTGGGAAGGAGAATGGCATTTCCAGGTACTGAAAGAAATGAATGATGACTGTGTCAAAGAAGACTTACTGACTTGAGATGTGACCAAGGTGGTAGCAGGGACCAAAACCTGTAAGTGTGCGCCAGGTTCAGCGGTTGGTCTTGACCCAGAGAGCAATGAGAAGCCACTGTAAGGTTTTAAGTAGGAGAGGTCAGATTGCTGTTCCATGGAGATCACTCAGCCCCAGTGTGCAAACAGGTAGAAAAGTAGATCTGCAATTCTTTGAACTCTACACATATTTTTGGAAATTTACAGATAATTTTGCCTATATATTTTTAATTAAGGAAACAATTTCAAAAATTAGTTTTAAGTTATGATGGTAGTACTTGATTCTTGTAGTTTCAAGTACCATTAATCCAGTTTGAAAGAAAAGTAAGCCTGGAATAATGTTTCTTTATTTAACTTATTTGCTTACTCATGTAATCACTCTAATGTTTGAATTCTTCCTTTAAAATCTTAAAACAAATTATATCAGACTTTATAACTTTATGGTCCCATAAATAATAATGACAGCTGGAAAAAGAATGATAAATGTGTATTCATTCATTCATTCATTCATTCATTCATTTCATTGTATTCAGAAATTGTCCTAAGTCTGTCCAAATAAACTACCAGTAGGAAAAAGGAATTTATAAAATCTCCATTAATAGAAAGAAACAGGTTTCCTTAGAAAATTTTCTTAGGGAGGAAAACCAGGAGAGTTACTCATTTTGCTTTGTTGGGAGGGTTTCTTTCTGGCCAATAACCCACTGTAGCATTTGTAATGAGCTAACAATGAAATATGTGAAAATCAAATGCAACTTATTATTGCTTTTCAGTGACTAGCATTTAACAGTAGCAACAATGAAAGACACTCTCGCTGCGTTTCTCACATCTCAAGGTCTACATATTGGTTTACCTAAAATAGACATTTTCTTAGTTTTTCTATGATTAAAAAATTATAGACAAAAGTAATTTTCTTGCAGAAAAAAAAGGTATATTTCTTAAGATCCAAAGGCTCTTCCACCCTCATCTGTTAAAAGAGGGATAGCAGTACTTGCTTCTCTGTTAGTGGCTGTAAGGTTAAATTAAAATAAGAGATGTGAAAGACTTTGAAAAACCTAAATGGCAATTCACTTTATACCTAGTGTTAAACTATTATCCAGTTGAAGAGTGTAGCCGTTTGGCAATTTGATGTAATTATGAATTCCAAAAATATAATTGGATCATGCTTGTAAACTGATCTGTTAATCTGGGCTTGATTAAGTTATGATTAGGGTGTTGACTGGGCAACCCCTTGGTGGGTAGGGGAATCGAATATAAAAGGCAAGGCAAAGGACAGAGGGAGCAGTTTTTGAAAAGCAGTTTTGATGTTGGAGTTTTGATGTTGGTGAGAAGGCCCCAGGAAAAGAGAAGTGAGCCTTCACCTGATAGTCTACAGCTGACCTTGTGGAGGAACCAGAGGAGCTAAGCCTAGAGAGAAACAGAGACCCGGGAAGAGAGGAACCCAAGAAGCCTGAACCCTGGCAAACGTCGGCAGCTGTCTTGCTCTAGCACGTGGCAATGGACTTTGGTGAGGGAAGAAGCTTAACGCTTTATGGCCTGGTATCTGTGGACTTCTACCCCAAATAAATACCCTTTATAAAGACCAACCCATTTTTGATATTTCACATTAGCACCCCTTTGACTAATACAAAGAGAAAGAGGATATTGGATACCAAGGCATATTAGAAGATCAAAAGAAAACCAAGGTGATTCCAACAACTTTCTTTGCCTAAATGGAAAAGTCAATTATCAAATTCATATGGAAGGATATGGGGCCCCAAATAGCTAAAGACATCTTGAAAAAGACGAATGAAGTTGGAGGACCCTCACTTCCTGATCTTAAAACTTATTACAAAGCAACAGTAATCAAAACAGCATTGTACTGGCACAAGGAAAGACATATAGACCAATGGAATGGAATGGAGAGCTCAGAAATCGACCATCACATTTATGGTTGTGACCATTTAAAGCTTTTTGTGAATCCCAGAAAAGATCATGTTCTTGGAGTTAATCCATTCCTGTGGTTGTGGGACCCCTTTGATTGGGTTGAATTCAGTTGGGGGCCTTTGACTGGAGTACTTCAGTGAGGCATGACCCAGAGTAGGTCTTGGCCTTCTTGCTGGAATCCTATATAAATAGGAGAAACCTGTAGAGACAGAGAGAGTGCCGTCATTTTACCCTGCCATGTGAAAGAGGACTCCAGGGTCACCTACAGCTTCAGAAAGACAAAGAAACCCTGAGAAGCTGAGAGAGAGGCCAAAAGCTGGAATCAACAGAACAGCCAAAGCTGACGCAACAAGGTCCCCAAGAGGCCCACGGAGCAACTTGAAGCTGAAAGAGGCCCAGAGGAGAGGGGAGAGATGAGTGGGCCACCATTATGTGCCTGCCCTGCATGTGCTTGATCGCCCACAGCTGAGCTCTGAGAGGAAGCATCTTTAGATGACCTGCCATGTTCCTGATTGCCCTCAGCTGCAATTCAGTGAGACAGCAAATCTGATGGTGCCTTGATTTGGGAATTTTTACAGCCTTGGAACTGTAAGCCTCTACCTTAATATATCCCTAATTGTAAAACTCAACCCATTTCTGGTCTTTTGCATTGGCAGCCTTAGCAAACTAAAACAGTGGCCAACTGATTTTTGACAAGGGGCAAAGACCACTCAATTGGGAAAGAATAGTCTCTTCAACAAATGGTGCTGGGAAAACTGGATCTTCATTTCCATAAAATAAAATAAGAAGGACTCACACAAAAATCAACTCAGAATGGATCAAAGACCTAAATATAAGAACCAAAACTATTAAAGTCATAGAAGAAAATATAGGGAAGCATCTCCAGGAAAGTGCATTAGGCAACAGTTTCTTAGACTTTATACCCAAAGAACAAGCGATAAAAGAACAAATAGATAAATGGGATCTTCTCCAAATTAAAAACATTTTTTGCCTCAAAGGCTGTGTCATGAAAGTAAAGGGACAACCTACACAATGGGAGAATACATTTGGAAACCACATATCTGATAAAGGCTTAATATCCATAATATATAAAGAAACTGTGATTCTAGCAATGGAAGAACTTTTATCATTGATGTGGAGGCAGTGGCCAATGGAGGCTCTGAGGGGAGGGAGAGGGAAAAATAGGTGTAATATGGGGGCATTTTTGGGACTTGGGAATTGTCCTGAATGACATTGCAATGACAGATAACAGGCCATTATGTATCTTGTCATAACTTACAAAATTGTGCAGGAGTGAGTGTAAACTACAATGTAAACTATAATACACGCTTAGTGGCAATGCTCCAAAATGTGTTCATCAATTGTAACAAATGTACCACACTAATGAAGGATGTTGTTATTGTGGGAAAATATGGGAGGGCTATGGAGCAGGGAATATGGGAATCCCCTATATTTTTTATGTAATATTTATGTAATCTAAGTATCTTTTAAAAAATTAAAAAGTATATTTTAAAAAACACAAATTTAAAAATGGGCAGAAGACTTGAATAGATATTTCTCCAAAGATGTGCAAATGGCCTGAAAGCATATGAAAAGATACTCAACAGCAAGGGAAGTGTAAATCAAAATCACAATGAGATACCATTTCATACCCATTAGAATGATTACTCTTTTAAAAATGGAAAATAAGTGTTGGAGAGGGTGCATAGAAATAGGAACACTTATTGCTGGTAGCAGTGTATAATGGTGCAGCAGCTGTGGAAGATATATGATGGTTTTTCAGAAAGCTAAGTGTAGAACTACCATATAACCCAGCAATCCCATTTGTAGGTATATACCCAAAAGAACTGAAAGCAGAGACTCAAAACAGATATTTGCACAATGATGTTCATAGTGAAATTATTCACAGTTTCTAAAAGGTGGAAACAACCCAACTGTCTGTCAACTGATGAATGGATAAACAAAATGTGGTATATACACATAATGAAATATTATTCAGCCATTAGAAGGAATGAAATCCTGATACATGCGACAATATCAGTGACACTTGAATATAACATATTGAGTGAATGAATTGCTCAATGCTCACCGATATGAAATAATTAGAATAAGCAAACGGTTACCAGAGGTAGTAGGGGTAGGGAATGGGAAGTTAGGGCTTAAAGTATACAAGGTTCCTGTTTGGAACAATGGAGATGCTTTGGTAATGGATGGTGGTGAGGGTAGCACAACATTGTGAAAAGTAATTAACAGCATATATATCTAAACATGTATCTGAATGTGATTAAAGGGAAATTTGTTATTGTGTATATAATAAAACAAAAATTAAAAATTAAATTCCATGGAACTACACTACACAGTGAACCTTAACTAAAACCATGGACTATAGCTAATAATACAATTATAAAAATGTGCTATCATCAATTTTAACAAATGTTCCATACCAATGCAAGGTTTTAATAATAGGCTGGTATATGAGAGTCCTATATTTTATGCATGATTGTTTTGTAAACCCACAACTTCTCTAATAAAGAAAGAAAGAAAAAAGAAACCAAAGATGGGTCAGGGAATAAATGGGTAAAAGAATTTAAGTATAAAAAGGCTTAAATAGGGTAAAAGCAGGTAGTGGTCATTATTATGTATTTAGAATGGGGTCTTTCTGTATATCCACTGCAAAGTACCACTGTGTAAGATGAGGTAAAGCTTAGTATTGGTAACCAGTGCCAGCCATCCCACATGGATCTTCCCTGGCTACTCCAAAGTGGTCCTGGAGAGATCACCTGCCCAGAGCCATTTGACTGCATATACATTTTCTCTTATTTCCTTATTTTCATTTTCAAGGCTTTATTGATTTAGAAAAAAAAAAAAGACTACAACACTGAGTAAGTCTTAACTGATATGCTTATGTCTGTTGTTTTTCTGGTTTTTTTGTTTGTTTGTTTGTTTGTTTGAGAAGAAAGATGAATTAGCTTTTTTGCCTGTCATCTTTATTAAACCCCTGTTTTAGAAATGAATTGAATTCATCTTATGAAATATTTTGAATATTGCTTAAAAAGGAATGTCTGATGGCAGAAGTGCCACTGCAGTTTTCAGCAGTGCATGTTCCTGCCTCCTGTTAATCATGATGGCGTTTGTATGTTCCCTGCTGAGAAGAGTAGATGGCCGGTTTTCTGATCTGACACATCAGATATGCTGCCTTTCCCAGAAGCATGGATACTTTCACCTTTTCATAGATGTTGATGTCCATTTCATTCATCTGCCTGTTTTTCCTCATCCATCTGCCTGTCCATCTGTCCTCCCAGTGCAGGAAAACATGGTCTAGAATCCCCCAGATTTTTTTCAATATTTTTTCTTTATTTTTAAAGAAGTTTTAGATTATATAAATGTTACATTGAAAATATAGGGGATTCTCATATAACCCTCCTTCCCCACACACACTTTCCCCCAGTAACATCTTTCATTAGTGTGGTACCTTTGTTACAATTGATGAACACATATTGAAGCATGGCTACTAAACATGGTCTATAGTTTACATTTTGGTTTATATTTTGTAATGCATAATTTTATAGGTTTTAACGAAATACATACTGACTTGTATCCATCATTGCAATATCATGCAGAACAATTCCAATGTCCCCAAAATGCCCCATGTTCTACAGTTTTTCCCTCTCCCTCTCCTTAGAACCTCTGGTGACCACTGTCTTTATATCAATGTTACAAGTTGTTCCATTACTACAACCATAATAAGTCTACTTTAGTCCATAGTTGTATTCCCGCCTTATATTTGTTCATTCCTCAATCTTGAGAATTTGGGGATGGAGATGCCCACTCTGCTTCCAATTCAGATGGGGCTTAGATCCCATGGGGCAAATAGATGGAACTTCTTATTTGTAGTTGTAGATACTCTGTTTTTTGGGGATGGGCATTATCCATATTCATCCTTTTGTTATTTGTCCTGGGTAAGTCCAATGAACTGGAGAGTAGGTATTGCTTGCAACTCTGCATATGAACAGCCAGAACATTGAAGTCTCTGGGACATATATTTAATGGGTATAGTGTTAATTATAGGTTCAAATAAAAGGGACAGAAGAACCATGTGTAGGAAAATTATAAATGAGTCTAACTTTGCTACTTTGGGGAGATAGGTCATCATATATTCCAAAGTAAGGCTCATGGACGGGGTACCTATTTCTTAGGGTTGTTTGCCTTGCCTATAGTGTCTCAATGTTTCTAGAACCTTCAGGCGCACCCCTGCTTAAGGCATCCCTGCTTAAGGAGGATCTCACTGTGGCAATCAGTGAGATCCTCCTGAGACATGCATAAGCGTAACCTCTGGAATGACCTTCAGACTCACTTTGAAATCTCTTAGCCATAAAAACTCATTTATATTTAATATTTGCCCCTTTTGGTCAAGGTCTTTTCCAAATGCATTGCTAATTCGTGCTGGGTATTAAACCCTCAGTGCCAGGAAAGCTCATCCCCAGGAGTCATGTCCCACGTCAGGGGGAAGGTAATAAGTTTATATGCTGAGTTTGGCTTGGAGAGAGGCCATATTTGAGCAACAAGGACGCCTTCAGGAGGTAACTCTTAGGCGATATATATTACTAGGCTAAGTTTCAATTTCAAAAGAACAAGGTTCATAAGTACAAGCATCAATATTTACAGCCTGGCATATTGGTCTGTCCTTCATAGGCATTGTCCATGTACTCTAGAGATTCTTGCCACTCTATTAGAGAATGTAGCAGGACTCTCCAGGATGAGAGTTTAATATTTAATTGGTTACTGTGTGGGTCTCCATCCACTGAAACAACCACCCATGACCACATGAATACATTCATATGCCTTAGAGGCATGCCCCAGGTGTACCCCTCCCCACATATCCTCCCATCACGAACACCTCCCTGTCACAATTCAAAGCTCCCCAAAAACAAAGTCAAAAAAATAAAATTAAATAAAAAATAGAATTTTTTTGCATTGTGCCTTTCATCACTGTAAGATCTGTTATCTTTTATGTATATTCACAATTTCTTCTGTATATTCCCCTGGTGTCTTATTTTTTTTTCCCACTTTATTTTCCAAGCTTTAAGTTACAGAAAAGTCACATAGAAAATATAGGGGAGAACCCCCCAGATTTTGAAGAAGAGATAAGAACAGGCTCCCATCCTCGTGTTTGAGATAACCTTGCTCATCTTCCACAATCACTCAGTTAACAGTGAGTTAATAATGTGAGATGTGCTTGTTAGGTGGAATGAAAATGGAGTTTCTCCTACCTGATCTTGATCTGCCTACCTACCCATGCTCTTAAGTTGACTTGAGTTATCAGGAGTCCTCAGTTAAGCAGGAGCATAGGATAGAAAACTGTGGATTATATATACTTATACAAATATATGTCTTTTTCTATATATTTTTTTAACATTAAGAAGCAAGGGAGATGGGATATTTCAGTAACCTTTATATATTACAAGATGAACAGGTGTGAAAACCACTACTTTCCAACAGTATCAGTTGAGGGAAATTCTATTTTCACCTCTTAGGGTAACATAAAGTTACTTATATTTTTCATTTGATACTCTTCTCTTTGAGCTACTCAGTTCTTCCCCCAAAGTTATTTAAATATTGTTGTTTAAACATACATGCCTGCATCTAACACACATAGCACAAATTGGAAACCTCTTGAAGGGCATGGCCTTATTTTATTCCCGTTTAGGCCCTATCCCAATTGGCTAGCACACAGTGCTGATGAGTAACTCATGCATAAAAGGATGAAATGTACAATAATTGTCAAGGAATCTTAATGTTTAGCAGCACAGAAATCCCACAGTGTACTTGGCCTTTATAAATGCTTAACTTACTGATGATATTGATGAAAAATGTAAATTTCCTTAATTTGTTCCAAAAAGCATAATATACTCAAAATATTATCTAGTGTTAAGTCATTTCATATGCAAGAGAAAAGCCATGAGAAAACAATTACAGATGAAGCAAAACATCAAAATAGAAAAAATATATAATCAGAGGCGTAAGAATGGCTTTTCTAAGGTAGTATTGTCCTAATGCTTTCTAAGTGAGTGTGGTAATCATGGATGGTCCTGACATTCTTAGGAACAAGTCTTTATTTGGTAAGACAATGGACTGTCTATATAGGCAGTGACTGGTGTCCTCTTCCCTACCTACTGCATTAATGCCCCTCACTCTAAGGTATAGACATTTGTCATAGAATGGATTGATTCCATTCATAAGCCATGTCTTTTGTAACTTACCATGTACATGAATGGTGAGCTTGGCATAACTAGGACTAAGTTTAATATCATGAATTTATTTTAAGGCTCCCAAAAGCTATCAGTTAATAATTTCTCACTTACCACTTTTGAGTTGTGTACTGCAAATATTTGAGGAGGCAGAAATAAATTTTATTAAAGTGGTACTCTTTCCTCATTTTTTCTATACTAATGTCAAAACATCATTTCATATTCAAATATATATAATAATGAGTAAAAGAGTTTTGACTTGGAACTTTTGAGACAGAAATGGATGAGCCATCACTCTAGAACTTTTCCACGAAGGGCCGGATTATAAATAGTTTAGGCTTTGCAGGCCCTGCGTTCTCTATTAAAGCTGCTTAACTCTGCCCTTGTAGTATGAAAGCTGCTATGGACCATACATAAGCAAAGGAATATGACTGTGTTCCAGTAAAACTTTTTTACAAAATTAGGCAGAAGACCAGATTTGGTCCATGGGCCCTTGTTTTCTAACCAATAGTCTAGAACAAAAACTGTAAGCATTTAAAAGTTTATATTCCTCTTCTCATCCTTTCTATCTCCAATTTTCCTTTGAAACCATGTTCAAATCCTACTCCCCACCCCAATCTCCCATTCCTCTCATGTGCCTGTTATCTGTTCTGTGTCTTATTATCTTCTAAAATGAATGTCTTTTTTCCAGCCTATTTTGTTGGCTGTTTTGAGTGTATAGATTGTTTCCTTCCTTTTTTCCCTCCTTTTCATCCTCCCTCTCCCCATCACAGTTCTTCATAGAGGAGCCAGTTGTTATTTGTTGCTAATAATGAGTTTGTTTTAACTATTAACTATCATCTTAGAAGATATTACAAATGTAATTAATTATTTTCAATTTCACAGTCCTCAACATAGTAGCTACTAAATGCTTGTTTTTGCTAATGAAGGTTTTTTTTTTAATTCTAACATTTTATTATCAAAAATTTTAAACATAAGACCAAGGAGAACAATTAGACAAACACCCAAACTAGTAGGGATGGAATAGCGATATGAAATTAAAGGATTTTTAGTAGGTAGAATCAACATGATTTGTTGATGGTGGATGAAGATGACTCCCTTGTATCTCAGATCCAAATTGAAACCAGATGTTTTTCAAGTAGGACTACCATGCGTATTACCCAACCTAAATGGAAAAAAGACTTGCATAGGCATAGCAAGATAAGTGACATTTTAATAAATTAGCTCTATATCTAGGAGTTTTGTGAGATTCATTTATAGTAATGGTTTTCTTATCCTCAGGTTATTCAACCTAAAATTATGTAGATAGTTCAAGTTATTTTTAGACTTTTCTGTAAAGTAAGCTTCATGTTAGTACTCTGCCAGGCAGATTTTGCAGTTGTTTGCCAGGAAAAGTTCCTTTGTTCTTTTGGAAGGATTAGAATGTTTCGTTGCCCATGACTTTTTTCTGGTTTGTGATATTTTTATTCTTGCATTTTGTAGTAGGTGCATTCTCTTTATAATTCAAAATTATAAAAATACGCCTTATAAAAATATTACTGCAAACTCCTACTTCTTCCTATTTCCCTTCTTCTTTCTTCAAGCCCTGTTGGTCTACTTCGTGTCAGGCATACTCTGTTAGTTCTGATAGAGAATCCTAAAATGAGAAATCGTCTCTTCCATCAGTGTGTCAATGGATTGCTTATTTCTGTTTGCCATTATAATCTGACAATGTGTTTGTCATTTAAAATCTTAAGAAATTAATCAGTCTTTCAGTTTTAAAGCATACCTGATGAAATAATCTGCATGGTCATTTTTTTTAATGTTGCTATTTCAGCATTTTCTAAGAAACAAGTGGATATTTACATTCAGCTTGTGCTGATGTCCTTGATTGTAGGCTGCCACCATAATGCAAGATAATTGTTACCGATGCAGCCTGTCCTTACACATAAAACATTTGCATTTTGCCTTTAGGATGTCACTCTTTGTGAGTAAAGACAAGCACATAATTTGAGAGAAGACAAATGTCATTTTTAAGCAAAATGTTATTTTCCACTTCTTCCCTTGTATCAATGAAGATTATTCAGCAGCTCAGAGTAAGGACTAAAGTGAAGTGAATAATAAAAGAATACATCTATATATGATCATGCTTTTTAAAAAGGTCAGAGAACAGAAGATGAATGAAATTTCTGGGTTTATGATAAAAGATTTAGCAACTTTCTGTCATTATAAATGTCAGAGCTCTTGAAGGGAACCTATTGTGAGACAATTTGTACAAGCTTAGGTTTCCATTTCATGGTTCATATGGGACTTTACCTTTATTTTAAAGAAATTGGTTGACAATACTAGTTCATTCTCAATTGTAGTATGTTAACTCCATTATACTCATAACATTACAATTCAGAAAGTCTCTCTTCCCTCCAGGATAACATTCTAGAATGGTAAAAGTCATCCATTAAATGTGGAACCCATTTCTCTATACATTGGATAAAATCAGTGTATAAGATTATATGGGTCAGAAGTGTCATTACACTAAAACAATGATCTGTATGAGTTTTTAATCCTATATACATTCTACAGTCCCACAATTTCAATGAAGAACTGATTAATAAATAAGAAGTCATTGTCTATACTGTCTTACAGCTTAGAGTCAATAGATGCAAATCTGCTCAAACCTAATCCCTACCTTTTTTCATTCATTTAGTAAATACACATTGGGTTGTTTCTTTTACACAGGCATTGCAGTAGGTACTAGCTATGGCTTCACCTCATTATGTAACTTACAATCAAGTGGGAGAGTCAAATAAAAAGCAAATAAAGAAATAAATGTGGCTAGAAGGACTGACTCTAAACCAAGATTCCACAAATAACTATTGAAATTGCACAATAAACATTGTTTGATGTTTTCTTCTTTTTCTACATTAAACTTAGGAACTAAGTAAAATTTATAACACTATATGTGGTATTGAAATTTCAGGGACTCAAAAATATAATGTAGTTCAATATATATTTTGTATGTGGGATGTGCCAATGACAGTATTATAAGATCTCTGTAGGTTTTAGGATACTTAACATGTATAAGGAAAATTCTAGGGACAAGTAGCACAGTTTTCTCCTTACCTGATACCACAAACTAATGACAATGTGAATGCTGTATTTTAAGTGGTTGTATGTTTATTTTTCTTGAGTAACAAATGCATGAAAAATTAACTTTTACCTACATCTGATCAAAGGTGTATGTGAAGTCACAAAATGTTTTCCTTCTTGGTTGCTGCAATCTATTGGATGTTCATGGAGAAGCTCTATTCTCTGTGCTATGGCTGTGTATCTTTGTTTCTTCCTCAGCTTTTATCTCTTCCATAGTTGAGGCTGGGTGTATTCTGTCAAAGAAACAGCCATGAATATACATAAATATACTTTTTTAAAATGTGCTTTCCTAAACTTTGGAGAGTTCCTTCTGCCTCTTGAAGGAGCTCTGGGGGAAGAGGCCCATTGATCTGCATAAGCATTTTGCTTGTTCAGATCTCTGCATTTTATAAATGCTTCCTACTAAGAAAGCATTTTTTAAGTCACTGCTTGTACCAGGTAATTTTTGCTGGGGATGGGAAAGGGTTGGGTTTTTTGGTGGGGGTGGGATGGGCAGGTATTTTCTTGTTGATGTTTTATGTTCAGGTCTGTTCTGAGGCAATAATAAGTTGCTGTGAAAACAGCATGTACTGCTGCCTTTGTAATTGCATGGAAACTTCACTTGGGTTTTTTCTAGGTTAATGCAGAAATCTGTAAACTGGGAGATGCGAATGTAATATTTTTTAACAACTCATGAAATTAAGTTATTGAAATAATAAAATTTAATTACTTTAATGCGATATAATTTTAAAAATTAGCCTTGTTTTACAAACCTTTAAAACACATTTTAGAAAGCAAAGTTGATATGCTTAGTTATCTTTTCATTAATAAAAGCCTTCCTAATGTCTATGGCACATTTGGACTATGGCAGCTAATTTTGTCATTTAAGCATCCATATGAACTACCTATGGACCTGTATTAAACAAATTGACAAAATGTTAAAAAAAAAAAAAAAAAAAAAAAAAGAAACATGGATATTCACTAGTTGTTACAAATGCTGAGATAGAAGCAAACAGTATGCGGTGATAGAGTATAAATTATATGGTTGTGGAATGGGGAAATCTACATGGGGAATCAGAAAAGGCCTTCTAAGAAATCAACATTGAAGAGAACTATGGAACTGAAGGAGTTAGTAATGTGAAGAGTGGAGGAAAGAGGTTTCCAGGCTGTTTGAGAGGTTACTAGAGAGTCCCTCAGCCAGCAGAAAAGGTTATAATAAAAGACTATCTTGCCCTTTTAGGAAATCACACAATTCTAAGACAGAATCTTACTAATAACTGCTACATTCTTGCTCTGGGAAAGCGCCAAGATTATTTTTTCACATTTTAAATACTTATTGGCATTTATTATATCCACTTCCATCTAATCATGGATTATTATTCAATATACAGTCACTTTTGGGGAAATGAGGTGGCTTTGTCACACATCTGTTTTGAATACCAATATGAAATCCAAATATGAATTATTTTAAGATTGCCTGCCTTTGGGATTTTGTATGCAGCTATTTCATTAGAACACATAGTGAAGAGTTGAGGACATGTTTGTTTGTATATCGTATGCTTGTCTTATCTAAAATAAGAATAAATCATTAATGTTAATGTCATCAAAACATGCTCAAACTCTATTTACATTTTTTTAAAATACTCTGTTTTAAAAGAGATATTCCTAATAAGCTACATTAATAGTCATAAAAATGTGAAGATATACTTCACTTTTGTTTATTCAAAACTGTTTTTATCTTTCACTAGGGACCCAGAATCAGCTAATGCTTTCAGGAGGAAGCCCCAGAAATCTATGCATATGTTCTCTTATTAACAATGGCTAGTTTTCATAATAGTAATAAATTCTAACATGTCCTTGCTAACTTTTCTCCTCTCATCTTCAACATTTGATCTTAACAGATAGCATACATTATCTAATAAATATCATGCTAGAGCTAGCATAAGTCATTGAATAAATAAGTCTCTACTATGTACAGGAAATGTGCTACATGCTGAAGGTATAGACACTGAAATAATTCATGCATGGTGTGATTCTATTGTTATTTCTCTTGAGTGTGCTGAATATGTGCTACTATTAAGTGACTGTAAAACAGCAGATTGTTTATGTATTTGTTATTACTATAAGTTATTAACTTCTTTATAACTTGTATGTCACTATGTTGTGAAAGGTCATTGCGAGCAGGAGGAAATAACACTGTTCATATAGCCAACCATTTTATCTTTTTTTTTTTTTTAGTGCTGTTTCATCCATGTTTGGTTTTAACTTTTCCCAGTTTTAATGAAAACCATAAATCAGAAATTTTATAAGCCTCTGATTTAGCATTTAAATTGAGGTGTGAAATGTAAGCTAGTCAACTGCAAAGCAGCAGTGTTCAAGGTTAAGTTTATCCTAGTACGGGCAAGGAACATATATTTCCCCAGCCTCTCCTTCCCCACCCAATTTTTGATAACACAAATCTTTATCATACCTTTGTGAGACAGACAAGTTTTTAATTCCATTAAAGAAATACAGATAACTATTTCTTAATCATGAAATGGTATTCTTTAAGTTTCTAGATCCTCAGGGGACATTTTTGCATTTAATATTAAATATTAAATATTTAATATTAAATTAATATTATGGATTGTCTGTAACAACTTTCATTTGTCAGTTTGGGGGATATAAAGTAATAATTAGTCTTCATCTAAATAAGGCATTCACAATAAACAGTTTAAAATCAATATGTCATTTTAGACTGTGCCTTTAGTCTAATTAATAAGGTGGTAATACTTCCAATTCATATTTTGGAATTACTTAACTAAAATAAGGCAGAATGCAGTTAGGGTGTTTCATCATCATTCTCATGTTTGGTGTTCTATATAGCATTCTCTCCATCCTGTGTGTAATCTCTAATATAGCATTGTGGAGTAGGTATTATATATATTATAATGCCCACACGAACATTCAGTAGTACTCACAAGTTAATCAAGCATCGATTTCTATTATGTGGGTGCCAGTGTATTTAAAATAAGAAATTCATATTTACATGTAAACAAAATGGATTTTAACTTTTATTTTTAATATCTGGATCATACACTTAATGTACTTCCTGTCAAAATCCCAAGGAAGTTTTCCTTTTGAAACTTTATAAAATGATTCTAAAGTATACCTGGAAAATAAATGAACTAACTAAGAAATCATTTTTAAAATGAATACTAACTTCCCCATCTATATGTTAAACATTTTATAAAGCTATAGTAATTAAAACAATAATGTATGGGCATAGATGTATGCAAGTATATTGGTGGAAATAGAATATATTGCCAAAAAATAATCTAAGGTATAGATAAAGATTTAGAATGTAAAGAAAATGGTACTTTAGGGGGCAGATGTGGCTCAAATGGTTGGGCATCCATTTCCCATATGGAGGGACCTGGGTTCAATCCCGGGGACCTCCTGGTAAAATAAAGAAAAATATAGAAGGTGCACGGGAGCTCTGTCAGGCCCTCTGAGTGGGTGAGCTGTCTGGCCCCGTGAGCAGGTGAGCCCCCATGCTCCACTGAACCATACAGCAAGATGATGATGTAACAGGACAGAGATGCAGGGGAGAGCCAAGACGAGACGCACCAAAAAACCAGGAACTGAGGTGGCGCGGGTGGCAGAATGCCTCTCTCCCACATCAGAGTTTCCCAGGATCAAATCCCAGTGAAGACAGGAGGAGAAGGATGAAAGGAGAGGGCAGAAAACAGACACAGAAAATTGCCCAACGAATGGACAGAAAAACAGCAAAAATGTGGGGCAGAAGTTAAGATGGATAAAAAGTAAATAAATAAATCTTTTTTAAAAGTGGTATTTTAAATCAGTAGGAAGCATTAAATAAATTTGATAAGTGGTGCTTGAACAATTAGCTAATTACAAGAGGTAGAGTCAGGGTAGAAGAATAAAGTTAGACATTCGTACTTCATTTTATAACAAAATAGGTAACATGGAGAATTTTAATAAATGGTTCCATTTTTTTCAATAGTTATTTATCTGTTTGTATTGAATAAAAACTTTGAAAATATGGAAAAGTTTAAGATTTAAAAATTATGCCAAAAATATGCACCTTAATATTCTTAACTCTTCTAAAATCTTCCATGTACTTTATTTTTATTTGCTTGTTTTGTTCAACTCTAAAAGTAGTATATTAAGTCCTCCAGTATATAGTATTACATAGTAATTTTATCAAATACTCCTTGAATTTCCAAGATTCTTTACCTTTAATTCACCCTTGTGTACTTCTACATAGCATTCAATTAATTGCTGTTGAAGGACAACCTAGAAACCTGGAGGTTTGAAACATATGTGATGAACTAAATTTTATGGTTCCATAATATATAAAGAGCTTTTACAAATCAATATAAAAAGCAAATACCTTAATACAAAAATGAACAAAGGACATGAACAGGCAGTTAATTTACAAGGGTATACATTGCCAGTAATCATTTGAAAATAAATATAAATTAAAGACAACAAAATACCATTTCTACTTATCAGATTTTAAAAATATTTAGTTCCCAGTATTAGTAAGAAGGTAGAGAAACACATATTCTCATAATCTTTTGACTGGATATAAATTGGAAATCCAGAGTTTTTGGAATGAAATTATTAATATCTATCAAACATCTTTTAAAATGCATACCTTTTTACATGCCAATTCAACTATTAAGAATTTACCACAAGAAAATAATCAGTGAAAACATCAAATATATTTGTTCGTAGTTGCCTATAATATCATTGCCTTTAATAGCAAAATTTTGGAAATATTCTAAATCTCAACTTATATAGGATCCTAGTTACATTATTATTATTATTATTATTTTTAAGATTTTATTTATTCATTTATCCCCCCCTTGCTGCTTGTGCTCACTGGGTCAGCTAACCACGCCGTGCAGCCCCGGGAACCGAACCCTGGGCCTCCCATATGGTAAACGGGAGCCCTACTGATTGAGCCACAGCCGCTTCCTCCTAGTTACATTATTGACATAAATAATTACAAAACCAAATAATAGGTATAAAATCTCATTTTCATTAAAATAAATTTATATTTCCATATTTATGCATAAATATTTTGGGAATGATAGCAATGTATTAGTAATTGCGGAAAGTTTTTTTTTACATTTATACTTATCTCTGTTTTCAAACAATTCAGAGTAAATGTACCTTAATAAAAATAATAATAAAATCCATTCCAATGTTCTAAAATTAATTCAGCATATAATTAAGGATTTTACACTGTATCTAATATCAGTTAAATATGTGTTTAGTAAAAAAATTAATCGTACTTAATATGAGAATTATATAACATTTGTTAACTCTTAATTGACTTCTTTCACATTTTGTTTCTTAATAGAGATCAGTTTTCCTGAGAAGTCTTTTCTATATTTCTTCCTCTCTGTATCACACTGTTATAGCCTTTATTAAAGATAGTTATTATAGCCTTCTTTTAAGTTGTCAGTATCTTCCATTAGACATGTCCACTAGATATGTAATGTGAACCACATATGTAATTTAAACTTGTTGAATAGCCACATTAAAAATGTAAAAAGAAATAAGTAAATTTAATTTTTATAATATGTTGTATTAACTCAATATATGCCAAATTTTATCATTTAAATATGCAATAATATGAAATTTGCTACGAACATTCCTTTGTTGTACTAAATTTTCAAAATCCAGTGTGTATTTCACACCTACAGCACATCTCAATTTGGACTTAGCCATGTTTAAAATCTCAGTAGCTACACATAGCTAGTGCCTGCCATGCTGGACACTGCAGCATTAGACGGTAAACTTCCAGAAGACTGGAGGATATTTTTTACTCCTATGTTGTCAGTGCCTAACATAGTGCTTGGCATTTAAAAAGTACTTTTTAATATGTAAATCCACTTCCCCAAACAGAGTTTGGTATGCCTGTCTAAACAGTATCACTTGCTCTGTTGTACTTTTCATTTGCATGCCCATCTCTTGCATTAAACTCTGTGCTCCTTGAGATGGCAACAATGTTTCCTGCAGCTTTATGTCCCTGACATAATAGATGTTCAATAAATGTTTGATTGAAGGAAGCAAGGGTAAAAGAGAGAAAACTAATCTAATGTTTTACTCCAAGGAATTTTTTTCTAATAAATCAGTCCCTTGAAATATATATTATATCTCACAAAGTCAGATTTCTAGAATTATACAGCATTTAGCAATAGAAATTGAAACACCTCAACTCTTGAGTTTTAGATTGTCATCCAAAATGGCTAATTGCTGATTTTCTTTTTAAAGATCTCTAAGGGTTAGAGATTCAGAAACCTTACTTTATATAACCTTATCTAGTGTTGAATAAATTTAACAGCTACAGAGTTCTTCCCTGTCAATCCTAATAATCCCTTAATGTAACATAAGATTTTTCCCCTGTGATCTTCACTGGAGACAGAGAGCAGTTGGTCAGCATTAATCATATAGTGAGCATTCACATTAGTAAAGTTACTTGTATTTTTCCCTTAAACTTATTTTCCAAAATGTAGTATACTATTTTTTAAATTTTACTTAAGGGAGTAATTGTTTTTATTAGAAAAGATGAGTTCAGTAATGTGTTTTTTTTAACTGGGTTTGTAAGACATCTTTCTCCACATGATTGGTGTTATAAATAACCATAGTGAGTACTTTAGTCTGTCACTAACAATAACTGAGTAGCCATCATTTGCCAATATGGTTTTAGTTGCTAAGAGTGATAAATAATCTATATTTATTGTCTGAGGTGCTCTTAGCTAATAGTTTTATTTTAAGTCAGAGGCCTAGGCATAATTACTGAGCCATGGTAGCATCATGCATACTGCTATGCATGTAGCAGGACATGTAAATTAAAACAGCTTTGCTCTCAGACAAATCTAGTACAAATGCAAGCTTTGCTACCCATACATTACCCACTCCATAAAGTTGCTGCAAAAATTACATGAGATACATGTACCTAGAATATTTGGCCATAGTAAATATGCAATAATCAATTGCTATTACTGTTATCATTAACATTATTATTATTAAGTCTTCTCTGAAGAATCAACCAGACATGCTGCTGTCAACATAGGGGACCAAATGCTGAACATTTTCAGAAACTTAAAAATAACCAAAGATCAAAAACTAAAGCCAAAGTAGACGACCGGTACTAAATCATGATGCAAGTACATTTGGAATGTGGGCTATGATTTCTCAGTGTTTCCCTGTAGGAAAGATAGAACATAGTGAAGAAATTCCTAAAAAGGGATACAACTAAAATAAACATGCAGATGAGTTGCTCCCTCAGGGAGGCATTCATTTATTCATTCATTTAATTTGTTGAGGGACTACTATGTGCCAGATTCTGTTCTAGGAACTTGGGATGTATCAGCGAACAAAACAAAAATTCCTGCCATCATGAAGCTTACAGTCTTTCCAGTGAAATTCATACTTCTTATTGTAACCCCAGTATCCTCTGCTGTGGAGCCTAGATTGGAGGAAGAGTGAGCTAGAAATAAGTGGAGCCAGAGACTGGAGGCCAACTCTACTTTGACTGTTAAAAGGCTAGATGCCAAGACAAAAAACCATCCGGCCAAAATACAGTGTCCAGTGTCTAGAGATGCAGGCAGCCTTAAGTCCAGTTCAGGTTGATATTGCTATCCAAGAAGCTTTAGTTGGTTCATGGGGAATAACAAAAAAAGGTCTTTAGGCAGCTGCGACAGATTGGGGAAGAGGGGAAGAGCTATCCTTTAGAAAAGCAGTGACAAATTGGGGTAGAGCTTCCACAGCAGTGGCTGATGAGAGGAAGCTATCAGGTTATATGAGCCAGGGCCAAATGAATGAAAATTGAGTATAGACTCCAGGCTCCTCTTAGTAAAGAACTGAAATAAAGAACAAACCAGGAATAGAGGCTGAATGCATGATGGTTGAGAGAAGGACTGGGGACAGGTAGAACAGGGAGTTGTATGGAGGGAAGCCTGTTTCTGAATAGCCAAAGCATGTGTACTTATAATTTCCAAAATGACTTTTACCTAACACATATGAGTCTTTTTATAGGATGTTTATAGTGTTTTAAGTTGAAGATCTTTCCATACAGTGGTCTTCAGTTTTATTAGAAAAAGAAATATCAATGTGTTTGGGGGGAAGAGGTTCTCTAGCTTTGTAAAATGCATATTATAAATTGATAAGTTTTGAAATGACCATAGATGAAAAGCAATCATTTCCTGGCCTTCAATTGAGAGAATGTTCCTTTTAGAAAAAAGGAGGGAGGGAGGGAGAGAGAGAGGGAGAGAGGGAGGGAAGGAGGGCTTTGAGAATATGCAAACAATGCTAGGAATTTTGATAATGTGATTCAAGGAAAAACAAAAAAGTTTTGTCTTAACTACTGCAATTAATCCTGCAGCAGCAACAAAAAACATGTGAAATGGCAGCCAGAATTATTCTGTTAGCTATTTCAAGGCTTAATTTTTCTAAATATTTATAAATGATAATCGTTAGGTGAATTTGGCTGTTGTACTATAAAATTTCACAAAGAATAGTAAAGACCACATTTTAAAAGAATAATTTTTTTAGTCATAGATAGTTTTAAGTGGGAGCAATTTTATCTGTTACTGCATAATTATTGAGATTTGAAAATCAATTTTAATATCTTTCTATGATACAAAGAAGGCACATGTCATCTTTATTTGACTATTTGAAAAATTGAAGCAGGACCTTGTCAAGATAATTGATGCAATCTCTCTCTTCTCCATTTGTCTTATGATTGTTTCCTAGATCCAGATTTATGTACCAAAACTACATTTGATATGTTTCCCATCAATCAACTAGTTTCTTTTTAATGTCTGCTGTATCCAGTACTCTTATAAGGTCTATAAACAAAATTTGGTATAAAAGATTACATCAGATATAGCTCATAGTCATTTTTTCAAATATATTTTTTAATTCTCTTATTAAAGATGAGTACTTTATTCATAAATGCTATTTTTACCTCTCATTAATAATTGGGCCCTTAGTTAGCAATGATGGCTGAAGGTTTTGACTGAAACATCAGGACTCATTTTTCTCTCTTTGTATGTTGTTGTGATAAATAATTTTCCTAGTTTTTTAAGGAATATTCACACCACTTCAAACCTGACTTACTCCCATTTCTTTGTATATCAGTCTGGCTCCTCACCCTTGGTGTTTTCCTTTGACCTTCAGCTGCCCCATGGACTTTCATTGACAATTACCTTTCTGTTTTTGGTAACCTCTGGTACTGCAGTGGAGTTCTAACAACCAGCACCAAAAATAGAAAAGAAAACAAAGAAGTTCTATAAAGCTCATTTGTTCAACTTTGCTTCCTTCTTCTTTGCCTGGGCCAGGGTCTACCAGAGAAGTGTATTGATATTAGATTGGATAGGAGATAACTTCAAGCATAAGAGATGGAAAAAATGTTAGAATACATGTAAAAAGAGTATTTGTGTGGGATGTGGTGAGAGGTGTGGGAGGTGGGGAACATGGGAATCCCAGTGGGTTCCGTGTAATATTTTAGGTAATATAAGCACCTCTTAAAATATGTTTATATATATATAAATAACATTTTTGTAAGCAAATGCACATATATACATATATATTTCTATATCATTTTACAAATAGCAGTATGTATTGTGAAAATTTTGATTTTTACCCACAATAAAAAATAAATAAATTAAAAAAAAAGGGACCTAACAATAAAAAATTCAATTGAGGCAAAAAAAAAAAGAGTATTTTAATTGGGGTCTTTTCTATTTCTGTACTGGAAATATCTCCAAGAATGAGTAGCACATGGATATCACATCCAAGGTAATTTGGAATGTTTCTCACAGTTATTCTCTAAGACATATTCTTTAGAGAGACACCCTTGAGAATAATGAGAGCAACTGTACTTATTTAGCTAGTTATAGCTTATAAGCTACTTTCACATACATTTGATTCTCATGGTAGCCAAGGGAGGTAATTATCACTATTTTATAGGTGAAAGAACAGATGTTTTGCACTGATACATGTGTTTACAGAGCTTGAGCTAGATTTCCTTCAGATCTGGAGTTTTTCACTATGGTGAAATGCCTGTCCACATTTATAAATTTAATAAATCAAAATAGTATTTTGGTAATCCTGGATAATACTGGAAACACATGGGTTTCTAGTCCAAGTTTTAACTCAGTTATGTCTGTGGCATTCCTATAAACTAAGTAACCCCTTGCATCTGTGATAATTGATAAGGTAATCTATAGTCTTTTTATGATCATATAATTATGATATTGTCAATATAAAATAAATGGGCCTCACCTAAGATATTATTCGGGTAATACTGACTGTATAATTCATCTCTGTATTCTCATGCTATAACTTAAATTAGCATTTCCCAAAGTCTCTTAGTTTCTTTGAGAGGAAATATTTTTTTCAATTTTGTGTCTTAATTATAACAATGGCTTTTATAAAATGATTACCTAGTCTCTTCAGTTGGGATTTAACTAGGCTCTGCAAAGGAAGGGGGAGATAGAGAAGGAAGCCTTCAACCTAGAGTAAGTCATGAAGGGCTTTTTTCTACCCAGTAAAATCTTTCAGATCCTACTTGATGGCCTTACCCACAATTTCCAGAAAAACTAAAGGGGATGTACCAAAGGCTGCTCTATGTCCTCGTCAACTATGCACCAACTCAAATGTGCCCGTGTACCATGTAGCCATTGATTCTCCCTTAGAGTTTAATGAGGTTGTCTATTTCTGCCATGTTTGTTCCTGACTGGCTGGCTTTCAAACATCTCTGAAGCCTGGCCTAAGGCTCTGACCTTGATCTGGTTTTTAGGAGGTTGGGAAAGTATAAGAGTAAGGCAAGAATGGCTTCCAACTATAAGGGATAGACCCCTGGGGGGAGCCCTATACAGTGTCCAAGGTAAAATTCACCTCATGAATCACAAACTAATCTAACAAGTCTCCCATCTAGAAGTACCATTCATCACGTCTGATGGAAAAGAGCCACAATCAAGGAGATAGGAAGATGAATTGAAGTAAAGATGATAGGAAGGTGACAGAGTGGTAATAAGAGACTGAGCCTGGTGAGAGATCCATAGAGCATAGGTAACCTTTTTATAGTGCATGTGTGGCTTCATCCTTGGGAGGAAGGAGCAGTTAAGGACACCAAAAACAGTGTTCCATCCCTCTCCATTTGGTTCTTGACATTACTTCCAGGCTTGATTCTACTCTTTTCCTTATGGGCTTGACTCCAGCCCATTAGCTAGCAGCTTGATTTAACTTAGGAAGGATATCATGTCCTAAGTCCCCCCTTAAGCCCCTGCTCTAGCCCCAGCCCCTGACTAGTACACTGGTTGAGTCTTCCCAGCACCCCACATTCTGACTCAAGTCAGAAAACATTCTGTCACACTGGAATGGGAGGGACTTGTGCCTCATAGAGTGCATAAAAGTGTCAAATGTAGGGTTGGAACAAAGGATATACAGGTCAAGGAAAGTGGGGTAAGGAGAAGGGACAGCTACTCTACCTCCCTGTTCAATAAAAGAGGAAATACCTAATCCCTTTAAATTACCCTGACTCTGTAATTTGAAGATCTTCAGGGTCTTTCATAATTCATATTTGTTATTAACTATCTTACATATTTATTCTAGGGTGTATTTGCAAAGACAGTTAAAAGATGTTAGAAGAGAATTTCAGTGTGACCTTTATGTCACACTTCTGTCTTCCTTATTTGAAACAGTATTGCTGCTTCAAAAATTCACCGTTTCTCCTAGTCCTCCCACTCTCCTTTAGCATGCAGTCATATCTGTCCCTGAGTTTCCATCTGATGTTGCACAAATGGGGGCTATGAAGTCACTCACCCTCTTTGACCAGTCAGGAGACTATATAGTTGACCCAGGTGCATTGTGAGTGCCAAGGAGGGATTGAATTCAAGAGCTTTTTCAGAGATAGAGTAATTACAAATTACTGATTTGGCAGGGTGAGAGAGACGGAAGAGTTAAAGAAGATGCTGAGAGTAGATTTCTAATATGAGTGGGTAAATACATGGGAGTGTCATGAATCAAGACAAGGAAACAAGGATGAGGAGCACACTCCAGGAGGGAAGAATTGACTTTTACCTTTTTTTTTTTTTTTTTTTTTTTTTGGACTTGTTGAGTTTCAGGTGCCTGTAGGACATCTAGGAAGAGAAATCTAGAAAAGTCCATTCAAAATATTGGGGTGGAAGCTGTAAAACTGGGAGCCATTGATGCCTCTGTGATAACTAAAGCCTAAGAGAGTAAAGAGAAGTGAGCCTAGGCCAGAGCAACCTTTAAGGAATAGGGAGAAGAAGAGCCATTGAAGGAGACTCAAAAGGAATAAAGGGGCCAGATATATCAGGGAGGTATAGATCAGGTAAACAGTTTATAGGTCATATCTAATGAGGCCTTTCCTGTAATATTAACTATCAAAGTCTCTTTCTTCTCTGCCATAAACTCCCATAACTCCTTCCTCAGTCTCTGTCTTGCTGTCAACCCTACAGAAGATTCCTACCCCATACCCCATGCATTTTAAGGGACACTGCCTGGGCCTTTGCTTCTCATTCTTCATAAAGTTGAGACCTTACTAAAAGATAGGAAAATTGTTCCTATTGAACATTAGCAAGGGAGCATTTTTAAGGAAATATAGTTTGCCTATCACTTCATTTTTAGATGTTAGACTAGTTTTTATTTCATTTTCCCCCATAAAGATTTTTCTGGTTAGTCAGCATAAAAATTGTAGTAACCATATGACCTGTTATGAAAACAAACCCCTAGTTTTCTTTAAGATAGGATGTGTTGATGTTGGAACACACATTTTGCTGACATGTTCTGAAGTTTAGTATTTTGATGAATTGACCTGGGAATAAGAACTGATTGAAAACTTCTCAGTTTTACAATGGATGAAGTAAGGATTGGTGAAGAAGATGGGCAGCCAATTAGCTGACAGGATCTACACAGTGCTAGATGAATTGCAATAAAAAAATTGAATTAAAGAATGAACACTACTATCAATTACCAGCTGGATGGCAAGTATGTTACTGAATCATATCAGAAGTAAAGGCCAAAACTTTTTTCTTTAATCCCCAAAAAAGCTCAAGTCCCAAATACCTTTAATGGCTAGGAAAAAAAAAAATAATGTTACCTTATGTAATATGAAATATCAGACAATAAAAGTGTTTCGTTTTTTGTCACTGGCAGATTAAGCTAACTTTTTAGTCTTGCATACAAAAGCTATCTGCATGTTATGCTTAAAAAAACCAATGGATTATTTTAGTGGCTCTTATTTATGATTCAAATAAAGCTTTCCAATAGAAAAGAATGGGTTCAAGTAGAACACAGCTTCACCTGTAGTAAACTAAAACTACATATCCCTTTTCATTATGTTAGATAATAACACAGGTACAAATAAAGAAATAGTACAAAACACATCCTTTCTTAAGCAGTATTAATGACATCTTGAACCAGGCAACTAACCATGCCATTCATCATTAGGTCAGTTCATCTCATACTTATATTGGTAAAATTTTTCATCTAAATCCCATGAGAAAGAGTTTGGCTATCATTTATAAGAGTATCATCAATGATATTATATTTTCAAGGAGCCCAGAAAATAGAAAACAGTATTATGAAATACTTACACTGATATAAAATATATTTTTAAAATGTCATCAATTTAAATTAATGTCTCAGTTTTTGAGAGAGCCAGCAAGAAAGAAAATACTAGATACAATAAAAGCTAGTTGAAACGATTTTGATGTTTAATGCTGCCCCTTACGAGAGTCTTGGATTTCAAATACTTTTAATGTTACTGCTAATGTTAGAAAAATGTTAAGGCCTTCTGCCTTATAACTGGAAACATTAAGAAACACGTAGGCTCATTGAATGTGGCGCCAGCTTTCAAGGTTGCTGTTTTCTTCCATGAGCTAGACCTACAATAAGCAACCATGTCTAACAGACCTGTGGTTGGCATTGATCACAGTAGGTACTACCTACTCCTATGTAGGTGTATTCCTACACAGAAAAGTGGAAATAATTGCCACTGATCAGGGGAAACCAAACAACTCCAAGCTATGTCATCTTTACTGACAGTGAACCACAGATCAGTGATGCCATGAAGAATCAAGTTGCGATGAATCCCACCGACATGGTTTATGATGCCAAAAATCTGATTGGACATAGATTTGATGATGCTGTTCAGTCTGATATGAAACATTGGCCCTTCATGGTGGTGAATGATGCAGGCAGGTCCAAGGTCCAAGTAGAGTACAAGGGCGAGACCAAAAGTTTCTATCCAGAGGAGATATGCTCAATGGTCCTAACAAAGATGAAGGAAAATTGCAGAAGCCTACCTTCAGAAGACTGTTACCGATTCTGCTGTCATGGTGCCAGCTTATTTCAGTGACTCTCAGCATCAGGCCACCAAAGATGCTGGAACCATTGCCAGCCTCAATGTACTCAGAATCATCAGTGAGCCAACTGCTGCTGCTATTGCTTATGGCTTAGACAAAATTGTTGGTGCTGAAAGAAAAATGCTGAGTTTTGACTTAGGAGGTGGCACTTTTGATGTGTCAGTCCTCACCATTGAAGATGGAATTCTTGAGGTCAGATCTACAGCTAGAGGCACTCATTTAGGTAGAGAACACTTTGACAACTGAATGGTCAACCATTTTATTGCTGAGTTCAAGTGCAAGCATAAGAAGGACATCAGTGAGAAAAAAAGATCTGTCCCCCGCCTCCATACTGCGTGTAAATAAGCTAAGTGCACCCTCTCTTCCAGTACCCAGGCCAGTATTGAGATTGATTCCCTCTATGAAGGAATTGGCTTCTATACCTCCTTAACCCATGCCCGGTCTGAAGAACTGAATGTGACCTGTTCCATGGCACACTGGACCCTGTGGAGAAAGCCCCTAGGGATGCTAAGGTAGACAAACTCGGATCTATGATATTGTCCTGATGGGTGGTTCTACTCATATCCCCAAGATTCAGAAACTTCTCCAGAACTTCTCAAACAGAAAAAACTGAACAAGAGCAACAACCCCAATGAGACTGTTGCTTATGGTGCAGTTTCCAGGCAGCCATCCTATCTGGAGACAAATCTGAAAATATTCAAGATTTGCTGCTCTTGGATGTCACTCCTGTTTCCCTTAGAATGGAAATTGCTAGTGGAGTCATGAGTGCCCTCATTAAGCACAATACCACCATTCCCACCAAGCAGGCACAGACCTTCAGTGTTTACTCCAACAACCAGCCCAGTGTGCTTACTCGGGTTTACGAAGGTGAGCATGCCATGACCCAATAATAACAACCTCTTTTACAAGTTTGAAAGCACAGTAAGATACCTCCTACTTCCTATAGTGTTCCTCATATTGAAGTCACCTTTGATGTTGATGTCAATCGCATCCTCAGCGTCTTTGCTGTGGATAAGAATACTGGAAAAGAGAACAAGATTACCATCACTAACAACAAGATCCATTGAGCAAAGAAGACATTGAGCACATGGTCCAGGAAACTGAGATGTACAAACCCGAAGATGAGAAGCAAAGGGACAAGGAATCCTCTAAGAATTTGCTTGAATCCTATGCATTTAACATGAAAGCAACAGTTGAAGATTAGAAATTTCAAGGCAAGATGAGGACAAACAGGGGATTCTTGACAAATGTAATGAACTCATCAAGTGGCTCAATAAGAATCAGATTGCAGAAAAGGAGGAATTTGAACATCAGCAGAAAGAGCTGAGAAAGTCTACAACCCCATCATTACCAAGCTGCACCAGAGGGCAGGAGGCATGCTAGGGGGAAATGCCTGGAGTCTTCCCTGGTTGTGGAGCACCTCTATCTGGTAGTGCCTCTTCTGGACCCACCATTGAAGAGGTTGATTAAATCAGTCAGCATACATATCTTAGTTAAAATTGGCACCATAAAAAAATACGTAGAAAGTACCTTTCATAGTCTTGATTCATCTGATAATAGTGTGAAATATATTTAAATTATAATGAAGTGGGAGGAAAGAGGTTGTTCTGTGATGGACATAGAATTCCTTACCATTGGTGTAAGTAGAGAATTTGAGAGTAGAATAGTCTCCTCATAATCTAGTATTGCCCTCCAACTCACAAGTAGAGCCAAGGTCCACTGGGAAGTTATCCAAGGTGGAATCCTAGACCCATGCTCCTTGATAGCTCCTCTTCTTCTCATCTCTTGACCATATCATGTTCAGAGGCGTGGAAAGTTGAAGGAGCTAATAGGTACATATGAGTACCTCTAAGGAGATATGATATATTCAAGTATAAAACTTAATGGGGGCCTACCCAGGTCAGAATCTCCAGAGAGCATAAAAGTGACTCCTCTTACCTGGTTTACCTAATACAATGAGTTCTACAGGGCCCTAGGGGAGACCCTTTTCATGTGTAAACAAAGACCTCATATTTTGGAAATGTTTTCAACTTCCTTTCCCCCCATTTTCCCACAAGTCATGCTAATGATATCTTATTTCATCATGAATATCTGAGATACTCATTAAGAATGGGAAAAACTCACAATTTCGTGGTATGATAAATAACTTGAAGATAAAGGCAACGGTTTTTTTCCCTTTGCATTGGAGTTGATTAAAGGTTCCTTAAACTTTAAAGTCATGAGTTGTACTGAAAACTGAAAGTTTTACCTTCTATATCAGTCAGGATAAGCTGTAGTAAGAAGCAAAATGAGAATCTTAGCAGCTTAAAACAGCTAAATTTATTTCTCACTAAAGTCTACCATGGGTCAGCAAAGGAGTTACTTTTGCTTATATAGTCATTTAAAGACCTAGGATATGGAGACTTATTGCTTCCATAATCACACAGGCAAGGAACTGAGCAAGCCATGCAGTAGCTATTAAAGCTACTTCACTTCTGCTCAAATTTCACTGACTAAAGCAAGTCCCATAGCCATGACTGAGTTCAATATGGTAGAGATATATAATCCTATATATAATGTAGCTCAAGTGGTTGAGCGCCTGCTTCCCATGTACGAGGTCCTGGTTTCAGTCCCCGGCACCTATTAAAAATGAAACAACCAAGGAAAAACAACAACAACAACAACAACAACTCTCTTTGGGGAGTGGATGTAGTTCAGTGGTTGAATGCCTCCTTCCCACATACAAGGTCCTGGGTTCAATCCCCAGTACCTCCTTTAAAAAAAAAAAAACCTACAGATACATCAAGTGGGAGAGTATGGATTCCAAGGTCTTTTCTTTATGGATTGTTAATACCAGTAAATTTTCCATATAAGTTTTCACCTCCTCTAAGAATTTTAGAATTACTTTGGGGCCAGGGGAAAAGAAACATTCATAGTCATACCTTCTAAGAGACTGAAGATAGGGTGGGGTGGAGGGTACAAGAAACTTCTATAAAAACTCTGTTCATCTTCTGTTGTTTACTTAATGGGACATTTTGACAGGGATTTCTTTTTACATATTCCAAATAAATTTTTAAATAAAAAACTTGTCAATGAACCCTATCAGAGCATTTGAAAGCACAGTTCCACTTCTTTCGCTTATCTCTAATAATCTGATACCAATTCCCTTTTCTAATGTTGTTATATAAATGACAAGAGTGGGTGCATTATATAACAGTGAGCCACTGAGCATTACAACCAGGAATTACACAAACAAGCAGGCTTCTGTCTGGGAAGTTTTCATGGAAGAGGTAGGATTTTAGGGACTGCAAAAATTATTTTTAAAATTAAAATAAAAAGAGCCATGTTTGAAAGAAAGAAAAAGAATGGCATGCCTTCATGGAGCATTTATTAAGCAACTACTATGTAACAGACTCTGCTAAATCCAGAGATCCAAAGAAGAGTAAGATATAACCTCCCCTGAAAAAAATCACAAAAGAGCATATCCTGCATATGTAATGATTTAGGTGAAATTTGTAGGCTCCAGGATGAGACTTATATCCAAGGAATCAAAAGACAAATTCAGCTGAGAGAAGAGAGGGCAGATTAGAGAATAGGGTGAAATGAAGCAGCAGAATTCTATGACTATATATATATAGTTTTAGATCTGATCTCCTTTTACACTTCAGATTTGGCCTCTTCTGTGAATCTAGTCTTTTGTATAAAAATGTGAGAAATATGTATTATTAGAATTTTAGGTTTTATTCTAGTAGCAGACAGTGAGGAAGCCTAAAATTTTACCTCTTCAATGTTAGAGAGATTGATGACCAGCCAGTGACAAATGGGTCATTGTTGTTGTTGTTGTTTGTCCTGTCACTGAAGATAGGATGTGATTTCTTTATGACAAAAGCAACAACCTTGCATCAGTTCTGGACACTCTTCCTGTTTCATAAAGGAGTTCAGGGTCAGTGAAAAATGTTAGCAGCACTGTCACCTCATTAAGCAACTTGGACAGCCAGTGTCAGTATTTGAAATCTTGGAAGCATCAGGAAGAGTTATATCAGGGAACAAGATACTGTGGCTGCTCTAGCCAAATCCACTTATGAAAAAAAGAGCTTCTTGTCTTCGATAAAGTGCTTGACTGTAGACACATAAATTTAGTCTCCACCTACCTCTCTCTAGCTCTATCCTCTGCCGTCTTTTCTAACAACATGTGTAACTACCAGAAATTGTATTACTTGGTTACTTGTTTATTGTTTGTCTCTTCCACTAATTTGTAAATTCCACGAAGAAAGGAATTTATCTCTTCTGTTTATTACTGTATCTCAAATATTTATTAAATTGTCAAAGCCATTACGTACCACCAAAGCTTGATTTGAGAAAGCACATTTTACCTGGGGAGGCCATTTCATATAGCTGAGGATATCGAACTCTCTGGACTCTGAATCCCTTCTTCCCTGGTCTTTTTTCCTAATACTCTTCCTCCTACCATTTTCACTGGTAAGATAATTGTTTTTATAGAAGTAAACAGTATTAAAATATAGATTATTTTATAAATTGAATAGCAAATGACCTCTTCGTGTTCAGAGACTGTGGGGTGGTCCTGTACCAAGGAATCACTGGACATCAGTAAGCATGACCTCTGGGCCTTGTGGTGCCTCGTTCCAGGCATGGGACCCTGGCTCCCTTGGAGATCCCAGGCTTTCTGTGTAAAATGTGGAGGCTGGAGTGGATGTTCTTAGGGTTTTCTGCACTTAAACTTGCTAATTCCAGTTATCCTCACCTCATTCTCACCCTCATCCACATCCCTAAAAGTGAGAACACATGAGATATGGAATTTGTTTGTTTGTTTTAGGGTTTGGTTTGGTTTGGTTTTCCTGCTGCTGAGCTAACCAGAACATGAGAGCCTTTGGAGAATCTCAGCAGCTTTCCTTCAGTTTTGAAGTAGCTAAGGGCCAGAGAGCTGCTAACAAATGGTGTTTGGTCATACTTAGGACACAGAGTGGTTCTTTTTAAGAGCTTACGGCATCTGTCGAGCAAGAAATGAGATGTAACTAATATGAAAATAAGAGTGAATATCTTTTCTTTTGGTTCTAATTCCAAATCAAGAGAATTTAAGACTATGCAAATAAAGAGGGTATTTAATTTAATTTATAACTGTTTCTCTTTAATTTTCCCCTTTGTGGGTAATCAAGTTGTGAAAAGACTAGCATTGCTCTTCTTCTCCTTCCAACCTCCTTTCCCTGCCATGCGGGGTGCTCAAAAACTCTGACCAGAATTGTTTCACTTCTTTATTTTATTTTCTTGATTGAAAACATAATCAAGCTATTATCATTGTGTTTCTTTAAAGCAGTAATACATGCATGTGCAATAATGTGTGGTAAATTCAGTGAGAGAAAACTTTGCCCTAGTGGTTCAACTTTGTAACAGCTCTCATTGCCCCTGCCTAAAGCCACTGGCTCTCCCCCAGTGTGTTCCAAAGAACAAGGTGACCCTCACTGGGACTTGCACAGCCAAAACAGAGGGAAGTGCTCTCTCCCCAAAGAAAAATGCTATCTTTGAAATTTCTCAACTTAAAAATAGCAAAACATCCCCTTGCAGAGCTTTATAACAATGACACGGAGAAGTAACAAGATGTTCAGAGAAAACTTATTTCATTTTATGAAACCTACCTTCAAATTATGTGCCTAAGTGCTTTATATTTTATTACAAAATTTTTCTTGTCTGAGCTGTAAAGAATGCACTTTTTCCTCCTGTTTAAATCACTCACCTGTGCTTTTTTATTGTCATCAACCAGTGCCTTTCAATAGAGGCAAACCAGAAGGCATCCTGATTGCTAGAAGCATCGAACAAGAAGAAATGTTTTTAGGGGATCTTTATTCAAGGGTGGTAAAAGCATTTTCTGAGACTATTCATGGTTGAGAATTGTGGAAGGGAGGCTGTGTACATATAGAATGTTATTATTGAAACTTTTTTATTGCCACACTGATGTTGCATTTCTCAGGAAATGTATGCTAATGTGTTGCTTTTTTTAAAGAACTTGAGATGGACTGAATGTTGGAGTTATTTGGCTGTGTAGGGAATAGACCTTAAAATTTATAAACTACATCTTACTATGTTAAAGGAAAAAAAAAAAAAAAAAACCACTAATCTCCCAGAACTTTGTTTAAATAACACACAGAAAAAGTAACCTTAGGTGATTTGCATCTTGATATTTAGTTTGTAAGACACAAAGAAATGAAAATCCAGGCAACCAGTAAATATATATATATATATGTGAAACAAAGATATCTGAATAAAATTAAGATAATTAAAAAAAAAATTCCATCTTAATTCTGTAAATTTAAACAACAAAGGAAAGACTTTTAGAAATATAGAATTTTGCAGCAACGATTTTTTTTTTAGTTTTCAGCACTTTCTAGTGGTTTTCAAATATTTTTTGTCACGGAGTGGATACCGAGGCCCATCCCTTTCCTACCGTAGGACCACAGGGAGAAAACCACTGATCTAGTCCAATGAGCATTAGTGAGATTAAATATCATTATTTCAAGTTCACTGATGAGTAATACTATTGACTACTAATCTTTTACATGGATATAGTCATATTTATCCATAATTTTACTACCTTTTTCATTATCAAAATTGTTATATCTAGCTTGTCCTTTTATTTCTACAAGCAATAAAATTTCCTTGTATATCTGAATTTCTGAGATATGATTTTGTGACATTTATCCATGTATCCAATATGTGTGAAATACATGTTATTTATAAGGTATCACATACCTCATATGATTATGTGCACCTCACAAAAGACAACGAATCCTTCCCAAAGTTGACACATTAATGATTTAAAAATCCATATGCCAGGGGGGCAGATGTGGCTCAAATGGTTGGGCATCCGTCTGCCATATGGAGGGACCTGGGTTCGATCCCCAGGACCTCCCGATAAAATAAAATATATATATAGAAGGCGCATGGGCTGCCAGGCTCTGTGTGCCAGTGAGCCGCCAGGCCCGGGGAGCCATGCCTCAAGATGATGACGTAACAGGAGAGAGACGCAGGGGAGAAACAAGACAAGATGCTCCGAAAGCTCTGAAAACCAGGAACCGAGGTGGCGCAGGTGGCAGAACACCGCTCTCCTATATCGGAGGTCTCCAGGATTGAATCCTGGTGAAGACTGGAGGAGAAGGATGAGAAGAGATGGCAGGAAACAGACACAGAGAATTGCCCAGCGAATGGACACAAAACAGCAAATGGGGAAGGGGGGGATGGTTTAAAATGGATAAAGTAAATAAATCTTTAAAAAAAAAAAAAAAATCCATATGCCATAGATAAAGTATTGACAGAATGAACCACAGAATTGAAAATGTTGCTCCACATGGCAGTATGGCATTACAACTTTTCCTATGGTATATGCTTCATTACCTCAAAACTGATGGGTTAAGAAGTCCAAAGGAGATTTTAGAAGAAGAAGGAGAAGGAGAAAGAGAAGGAGAGGAGGAAGAAGAAGACAGCAGAGAAAGAGCCTTAGAAAATCTATCAAAAGGTTCAGTATTATGATAAATAATTAAGAGACAATAGATAATTTTAAACATCAAAGATAAAATTAAATACAAAAATGTTGGGGAAATTTACCATGTATTATATGACAAATGATAGCTTTAATTCATAAAGTTGTTTAATAAGTCAATAGGTAAAAAATAAACAACTCTGGAAAATTTGATGGAAGACTTGGAAAGCAGTTCACAGAAAAATGATTACACAAAGCCTCAAAACTATTTGTGAAAAAAAGTTAAACTTCAATAGTCATAATGAAAGTACAAATTAAAAACAAAAGAGACTTTTTTTTTGTCCTATCAGATTGGCAAGGTATAAAAAGAATATTATGAATCAGTGTGGATGAGGATGTGGGAAAGAAGAATTGCATATGCTGTTGGTGGGAGAATAAAATGCACAATCTCTCTGAGGAGTAATTTAAGAATATATCTCCAAGATTATGCAAGTTTGCCTCCACTTTGTCCCAATTACTTCACTTCTGGGAATGCATCCTGTGAAAGTAGCCACAGACATGTGAAAAGATATGTATGACCAAGTGTTCATTACAACATATTCATGATAGCAAAAAGAAAGAAAGAAAACAAAACCTTGAAAAATAAACTAAAATATCCAACAATCAGGCATTACTTGTATAAATTATAGTATGCCCATTAATGGAATATAAACAGTACCATACTGTGATAGAAGAATATTTAGCAGGACAAAATGTTCACACTATATTCCTAGATGAAAAAGACCAGATTTCAGAATATATAATCTGATATCAATTTTTTTAAAAATGTATATATACACAAATATTCTCTTTGCAAAAAGAAATATACATGGATATATATAGAGAGAAAGATAATAAAATATACCAAATATATTAAAAGTGATTTCTTTGGTTAGATTCCAAGTAATTTTTTTCTTTTTTCCTCTACTAGTTTTCCATATTTTTTCCTGAGCACTTTCATAATTGGAAAAAAATTAATTTCTCCACCCACACTCAAAATGTGTTTACTTTTGAATTACATATAATATCAATTCTTTCTTCTTCAATTAGGCATTTGACAGCTTTCTTTGTTGTGTATATATATATATGTATGTTTAACAATAACAGTGACTTCTGTCTTAGCTGGGTATACTTAGGTTTTGGAATCTGTAATAGCTCACTTACCTGGGATGCAATTGCCCAGCAACTCCAGCTATCCATAGAATAGTTAAGAATGGGAAATATCCAGGAAAGAGCTCAAAAGCCCAAATAAACACTATAAAATTCCCTGCATTGAAACTCTGGCATTTTAAATAAAGGGCCATCTTTATTTTTACTTTAAGCATTTCATATATATTTGGTTGTCAGGTTCTCACAGACTTGAATCACAAATTAGAAAAGGGCACAGAGGAGGATGCAGACCAGGGAGAGAAGAAACAAAGACATTTCCCAGAAACAGGCACAGACAAGGCAGTCAAAGAAATGGGTAAAATTCTAAAAGCTGTTAATAGCGAGACCATTTAGTTTAAGAAGAGACCTACTAATTTTGTTTTTTTTAGATTTATTTTATTTATTTATTTCTCTCACCCCCTTGTTTGCATTTGCTATGTCTGTTTGTTGTGTGCTCGTCTTCCTTTTTAGGAGGCACCCAGAACCAAACCCAGGAACTCCCATGTGGGAGGGAGGCACCTAATCGCTTCAGTCACCTCCGCTCCCTTAAGTGACCTCTTATTTTTCAAGTCTCTCAGGCATCACTCTTTCCCACCAAATGTTATTCATAATTATTACCCTGAGTCATAAGACCATGGGAGAGGTTATTTTCAGTCTGTTTAAGAATATAAGAAAGTGTGTACTGTATTTTAGAAAGGTTTTCATTAAAAAGTAATTTACTTAATTCATGTCAGTGAGGTCACGTAATATTTGTCCTTCAGTGCCTGGCTTGCTTCACTCAACATAAGGTCTTCAAGAGTCATCCATGTTATCCCGTGTGGTTAATACTGCATTCAGGGAAACGGATGTGGCTCAAGAGGTTCGGCGTCCGTCTACCATATGGAGAGACCGGGGTTCGATCCCCGGTACCTCCCGGTAAAAAAAAAAAAAATACTGCATTCATTCTTACAGCTGAGTAATATTCCATTGTATGTATATAACACAATTTGTTTATCCATTCATCTGCTGATGGACATTTGGGTTGTTTCCAACTTTTGGCAATAGTGAATAATGCTGCTTTGAACATTGGTGTGCATAGTTCTGTTTCTGTTCCTGCTTTAAATTCTAGGTACATATCCAGCAGTGGGGTTGCTGGATCATATGGCAGTTCTATAGTTAGCTTCCTGAGGAACTGCCAAACTGTCCCCCACAATGGCTGCACCATTCTACATTCCCACTAGTAGTGGATGAGGGTTCCCATTCTTCCACATCCTTTCCAACATTTGTAGCCCTCTGTTTTTTCAAATAGCCACCAGTCTAATAGGTGTAAGATGATAGCTTATTGTAGTTTTGATTTGCATTTCCCTAATAGCTAGTGATGTTGAGCATCTTTTCATATGCTTTTTAGCCATTTGTATTTCTTCTTTGGAGAAGTGTCTATTCAAATCACTTGCCCATTTTTTAAATGGATTTTTTGTCTTTTTATTTTCCAGGTGTAGGATTTCTTTATATATGCGGGATATTAGGCCCCATCAGATACATGGTTACCAAATATTTTCTCCCATTGAGTAGGCTGCATTTTTACATTCTTGACAAACTCCTTTGAGGTGCAAAGTTTTTAATTTTGAAGAGGTCCCATTTATCTATTTTTTCTTTTGTTGCTCGTGCTTTGGGTGTAAAGTTCATGGAACCATTTCCTAATACTAGATCCTGTGGATGCTTCTCTACATTATCTTTCAAGATCTTTATAGTCTTGGCTCTTATATTTAGATCTTTGATCCATCTTGAGTTAATTTTTGTATAAGGTGTGAGATGGTGTTCCTCTCTCATTCTTTTGGATATGGATATCCAGTTCTCCAAGCACCATTTGTTGAAGAGGCCATTCTCTCCCAGTTGAATGGGTATGATAGCCTTGTAGAAGTGTTTAAAGGTTTTTTTCTCAGAGGGTTAACCCTCAGTTACTTGGATAATGTCCTTATGTAAAATACCTAATTTCTTGGCCATGCCATTCAAAATGAGGCTTTGCTGTGTGTGTGTATATATTCTCATAGAGCAAGAGAGTCACCTGCAAAATGCTTTGATGGTTAAGATCATAAGTACCAAGTATGCAGTGAATATGTAAGATATTAGACTTGGAGATGCTGAAGATTACAAAGATCTTCTAATAAAGTGTTATAGAAACTTGCATTTTAACCTAATTAGGTTATAATATTATTTAGGAACGTAAAATATTACCAAACAAATATGCTTAATCAATTCCTATCAATTGTCACCAAACTGAGTTCATGGTCTCTAAAAGGTCAAGTCCCTTTCATATTTACTGGTCTATTGAAAAAAAAAAAAAGAAATGCAAAACCTGGTTATAAAAATTGTGATATCTTTTTACTATCCAGTCTTATCAAAATTGTCTCTGTGACTGTATGACCTCATTTAGAAATAATAAGAAAGTCTAAATTTGAGGCCTTTCCTAAATGTAAAGGCTCAGCCAAGTGGCTCTGCTGCTCTTTCCCCTTGTTGCTACACTCCTAAGAGCAACAAGACTCAGATTACTTGTAGCAGGAATGGGAGGAGGAAGAGATAGAGACAAATCTGGGTTGTGAGATACCTCAAACCTTTTTGAGTGCCCACCGTCTTATTCCTTAGACTGAGCAACTGAGAGCATAAGGTCCTTCAACCTAAGGGACCTAATCAGCTGGCACCTACTTGCCTCTGTAGCCTCCTTTCCTATGTCTCACCTCTGCCTTCCTCTAAATGTCTACCTCTCCCAATATCCCTCTCTCTTGCCCCATGCAAAAGCATACTTTCACTTCCCTCAGAGCACTCTATAACCATATTACCTTATTACTTCCAACTCCTTCTTGGTTACACCACATTTTCCTTAACAAGCCCTCTATCTCTCTACCAAATCTTGATCAGTTACACCTATTTCCCTATCACAGCATTTACTGCACAAAATTATGATTATTTAACTATCTATCTCTACCAGTAGACTTTTACGCCACGTATCTAAAATATAAAATATTAGCTTCAGTTAACTGGGAAGTAACAAACCAGCAAATGAATCCATAGACTAGCATGGATGTCTGCTAGTTGATTATCAGGAGAGGAAATAGAGCAAAAAATCAAACCCCTTTTCAGAGCCCAGAACCAATATGTCTTTAAAATGATAAGTTTGTTGTTTTTTTAATCTCTGTCAAGAGTATTCTCCATAGATATTTAACTGGCATGTAAATTTATTGAGAAGTTACTGAAAATGAAGTTTCATGTGACTTTTGCTGTATTGCTATTGGAACAATCTGTAAACCATTTGTGACATTTTAAATATTTAACCTTCAAGGAGAGCCCATTGCATGTTTCTCATCCTAAACTCTGAGTCATCCTAACAGAATGCATTATGATTTAATTATAACTAAATGAATTTAAGGTAATCAAATTGAATGGTGGTGACTACTAAATTCAAATAAAAAATGTGGTTTTCTGCTTTACCTGCAATATACTGAATACCACTCCAAAGACCATAAAACAAGAAATTTGCTGGATAAAGGAAATGCAGTATTACTACAAATACTAATTGGTAAAAAACAAAAAAGCTTACAGTTTACAACACACACCCAGATTAAAAGATCAGTAAAATATGCAAAGTTAGAAAATATGTCAGGGTGTTTGAGTTCTGTTTTGCTTTTGCTAATGCAATGTATTTTCTTTCATTGATAAATTATGGTACTTGCTCTATTAGGAATTACTGGAGAATTTGACTCCAGAAGAAATTATTTCTGCAAAGAAACTTTTAGAAATAGGTTGTTGTTTTTACACTGACAATTACAGTCATCTGTAAGATAAGCAACAAGGATTGCCTAACACCTGCTCAAAACATGTTTCTTCTTTCTGATGTTTCAGAGACAGTCCAGTGGACATGTTTATAGCCATTCAAAATGGTTTTCCAAGTGTTGTCCCACTATTAACTTTCAAAATCAGAAAGCAAATGATCATATTCTTTTTAGCTTGTTAAAGATATGCCTCATGGAGTTATGATTTACTCTAGCACCTCCTGCTCTTAGGGAGTATCAATGAAAGAATTGTCGGTTTATACAGCATTTCTGAGACTTTTATGCAACCATAGTTAAAGATAGTGAAGATCTTCTAGGAGATAAATGATATTTCTACATGAGATTAGTTCCAGGAAAAAATTTGCATGTCATCACACATGAAGAAATAAGGCTATGCAACACCACATATTTCTCCTTCTGCCTTAAGCTGCCAAAAATGTAGAATCAAAATCAGAACCTGAATATAATAAATCTGCTACGTCATCAACTCCCTCTGCTTCCATTTAAGATCATCTAGATTCTTTTTTAATCCTAAATCTCTGGATTTCTTTGCTTTTTTTGACTTTTTATTATAATGCTTTCACCTGATGGACAGGGTCATCAATATAGTTAGGTAATTCATACCCTGCAATAGGGGGCTCATGGGAACTAAATGCATCCTGCAATCTACTTGCCCACCCAGAGGAAGCACCTTTTTAAATTTTCACAGAGTCCCCAAAAAGCTAGAGTTGCTGCCTCTACCACAAGCCCTGTAGAAGTAGGCAGAGTATAAACCATTAATAAATATAAATGTCAGGTTTAGGACTCATGCAGCCCTCTGAAAAAGGATGGAATTAGGATTCCTGTCAAGAAAAGGTCAACGTATGTCTCTGGTTTATATATGTGTATATATAAAATATATAAAACAAATATAATTCACATACATATTGAATTCCCAGCATTTGTGGAATAATTTCACCATGAAATTATTTGCATATGTATGCCTACATTGTACGTATGGCTACATTTTCTACTTAATTATCATGGTCAGAAAGCCCTTTCAATATATTCTTAGAACTGTGTCAAGAAAGAAAGTATACCACCTGTAGATTTACGTATTACCTGCATTACTACCACCATTTTAATGAAAACCTGCATTGTAAAAATAAGCCATTGGGAATGTTCAAATTTGGAGGTTTCATTTTTTAGTATTGAGTTTTAAAGACCATGTATGTTGTCTTTTAAAAACAGATTAACTATAGTTTACACAAAATATAGATTAAAAATATAGAATAACCAAAATGCAGGCAGAAGATTCCATATTTTATGTGTATATACAGCTAAACTTCTTGATAGGTGTCAGGGATAGCTGTAACACTTATGAACCCTAACTCCAGAAGACATGAAAACTGAAGGAACTGGAAAAACTTCCAGAGATTGTGCCATGTTTATCTTCCTGCTGGAGGTATCACCAGCTCTAGGAATGTTAAATGCAAACTGATCTTTACTGTGTAGAAGGTGAAAGGCTTGCTGAATTGATTTCTGTGTTCCAGTCTATTGGGGAAGAGTGAATAAATAATTCAGAAATGTAAGTGTGCCAGAAACCTTTTTGCAGGAAACCTTCCATTTCTTTAGCCTGAAAATAGAAGAATGGATGGCATGAAGAATGCAGGAAGAAGAAACTCTTATCTAATAGTCCTTAAAATGAAAGAAATATAATTGTACTGTTGTTAAAACACTAAGCTGGATGGAAGAACTTGATTAGTGGATTTCTGATACAGGTCATCAGTTATCAACTTGGCCCAGAAATAAAATGTAGTAGCAAATGGCCTAGGGGTACAGGGGACAAGTGAATGGATGGTGGTGATAAGGACTCCATCTATTTGTATTTCTTCTACTATGAAAATAATTCTGTTGGAAACAAGAAACTGCTTAATATTGATGTACATGATGTGACTCTTAGGAGAAAGCCATATAATCTTTTGTGCATTACTCAAAGACTGCCAGGTTGGACATAGGTTATATATGTCCCGTAAACTTTAGAAACACATTTTCATAATGTTCCAAGAAAGCAAAGTACCATTTGACATCTGTATTATTCTCCTATTGCTGCTATAACAAATTATACAAACTTAGTGGCTTAAAACAACACAGATTTATTCTTAAAATTTTGGAAGAAGTAGTCCAAAATAAATCTTGCAGGACTAAAATCCAGGTGTATTCCTTTTGGATGCTACAGGGGAGAATCACTTTCCTTTCATTGCCCAGTTTCTAAAGGCCATCTACATTCCTTGATTTATGGCCCTTTCCTCCATCTTGAAAGCACATCCCTCCAATCCATGCTTCTGTCATCAACCTCTTTTTCTGATTATGACTCTCCTGCTTACCTCTTATAAGGACCCTTGTGATTACATTTACCTTTCCAGATATTCTCCCTATATCAAAATCCTTAACTTAATCACATCTGCAAAGTCTCTATTGCCATGTAAAGTAACATATTCATAGATTCCAGGGTTTAAGATACAAACATGTGTTTTTGGAGGGGCAGAAGCATTAGTCAGCCTACCACATCTTAAAACCCTAAAAGGGAAAATAACTCAATTGGAATGGGAACCCTTCAGAACTGAAATTTTGAAATAATGATGAAAGACCTTGTATTAGCTAGGAAAGGTTAAGATATGCTGCAATAAATAAATACTATGTCTCAGTGGCTTAACATATAAAACAGTATTTATTGCTGATAAAAAATCTCCTGTAGATTCTATAACTCTGTAGAGCAGCTCTCTTCTAAACAGTCACTCAGAGATCCAGAGTGGTTCACCTTCTGGCTTTATTAACTCAACATATACTCTAAAATAACCATGGCAAGGGAGAGCTGAATGGTTGTTTAAGAGCTTCTCACTGCCTTAGCCCAAAAGTGATAGAGATCACACACTCACATTCCATTGATTAGAACTAGTCATGTGGCCCCACTTAACTGTAAGGAGGCTAACAAGTACAGACTTCCATGTGCCTGGGAATGAAAGAAACATATATTGATGAGCATTAATCACAGAGTAAAACTTGTTTGGAAAAAAAAAAAAATAAATATCTTCAGAAACAGGTGTGTTACTGTCTAGGAAACTCTCTAGTGAGAAACTCTCTGAAAATAGCATCAGCAAAGTAAAAGTTAAAATGGGCTGAGACTATTGAAAAATATGAAGAACTGCCAAAATGAAAAAGGAAATGGACATTTTTAAACAATATTTAATCTAGGAAGAATGGAGTTAGCACTTTGACCTTACTAACAGGTCAAGTAAGGAGAGAACAGAGAAGAGAACAGACATTAGTAAGAGATTCTTGTGGTTCAGGAGTAGAGAGGAAAGTGTAACTGACTGAATTGAGTTTCCTGGCTAAGGTGAATTGTAGTTCAGAGTACAAAGAAAACATACTAATGAGATACTAAACTGCTGCTGGTGATCTAAAACCTCATGGAGAAGAAAAGAGGAGCTAAAACACTGAGTCTGCAAATACTGCCTTGATTTTGCATGAGAAAATGTAGTCTGAAACCTTTATACCTGTGAGCTTGATAATGTTCCCTATGAAATTACAAAATGGATTATCCAATAGATTGTGAGTCCATAGAAGGGAAAATGCTGTTTAATAGGAGCCAGCATGAATTCATCAAAAACAATTTTTTCAGTTCATTTTTTTGATATGCTGATAAATTAAGGAAACACTGTGGCTATATCTATCTGGATTTTACCAAGGCACTTGGCAAAATTCCTCATGATATGCTGGTGGACCAGATGAGGGAAGAGTTCTAATTAATAATACAGCTAAATGGATTTGTAATGAATAAGGAATAGGAAAAGGTTTAAAAAAAAAAAAAAAAAAAAAGTAAAAATGGAGAAATAAACTAGAGCCAAATCATGAAAATCCTTATAAGTTATTTTAAGGGATTTGGACTTTTTCTTAAGGATAATTGGGAGTCATTAAGTAAGGTTGTAAAATGGTCAGATTTGCATTATAGAAATTTCACTCTTTCTACAGTGTAGAGAACAATCTGAAGGAAGCCAATTTCAGAGACAAGCTAAGAGGTGAGAGATGATGTTGGTCTAAACTAAGGGAGTTTCAGAATGCTTAGACAGCCATAGACAGATTCGAAAGATATTAAGTTGGTAGGGGTTTTGTCATTGATAGAATGTGAGGTAGAAATAGAGTAAACATCAAAAGTGACACTCCAGTATTATAATTTGAGTAACTGAGTAATAGTGTACCATCCTCTGATAGGGAACATAGGAGAGGGAGCAGGTTTGGGTGGGAAGGTAAGTTTGGTTTGATTCATGATAAATTTTAGGTATGTGTAGGAAAGTAAAGTGGAAATATCCAGAGGCATTTAGATAAGCTCTGGAGCAAAGGAGGAGTCTAAGGTAGAGATACATATTTAGAATATAAGTGGTAATTAGAGCCATAAGAGTATACAAGATCATCCAGAGAGAGCCAATAGATTGAGCAGAGAAAAGCACTTGGGACCAAACCTTGGGGAATATCAATATTTAAGACAGAAGAGACATTAAGAAGGTAAGAAGGTATGGCTAAAGGTCTTGGAAACTAAACAAAGAATTTCAAAGAGGCAATGGTCAGTAGTGTCAAATGCTACTAAGAGGTCAAGAAAAACAACGCCTAGAGTAAGCAGGCAGGAGTAGTTTCAGTAAAGTGACAGGCCAAGACCAGATTATTATGAGCCAAGGAAGGAGGTAGAGTAGCAGAGACAGAGAGAAATGTGGTGTTATCTGGAGGCAGATGTGGAGTCATGGGTAAGGTGTTTATGTTCCAATGCTAATGGAAAGAGTCAATAGAGAAGAGGAGGTAGGACACACTTGATAACTAAGTAAACTATACTAAACTGAGACCTAGCCACTTGTTTCTCATAGGCCACTTAGCCCAGAAATATAGTATTTTTCTAAAACTGATAAGCAACAGGGATTTCAGACTAGTTACATGGTGATGAAGTTTGGTATAGCCTCTTACAGTCTCCACAAACCCATCAAGCCTGTGGATTACCATTTTTCAATGAATCGAAAATATATATACAATTAGATATTGAATCATCTGAGAGACACTGTTGTGTTTTAAAATCTGCTGGTAGTACAGTGCTACACAGATTTTATTAGTGACTATTTCTATGAAAACACTTTAAAATGCAATTTACTGCTGTGATCAGCAATAAGGGAAAGCTGTAAAATTTCCACTGTTCTAAATTCTATTCCCCTTGATCTGCTGTGCCAGGACTGTAATTTTTATAAACCATTTATCTTTCTGTTGGAATTTTCTGCTAGAGTGTACATTGCTAGTAGTTTATTTGATCACTGGCAATGAGTTCTGATACTCTTTCTGATATTGAGCATTTCAAGTAGTTCCCTAATGAGTGCCTCTGTGCTCCAGTGCTGTTAACTTTGATAGATTTCCTATTGCAAGAATAAGCTTCCAAAAATAATTTACTTATTTTCCTTGGTGACTCTCCATTTTTACGAACTTTCATTATTTCTAAAATTGTGAATTTTAGTTCACCTACTCAGAACTTCTCTAAGTAAATTTAGTTTCCCAGTTTATATGGCATTTGAATACTGGGGACTTGGGAAATTTGGTGCATTTATTCAGCAAACACTTATTGAGTTCTGCTGTGTGGCATGTACCTAGGCATTGTGGTCCCAAAATCTATTAAGAAGGTCTGCACAGAACTAATATTTGAGAAAAAGTCAGACAAGTGAATTAGTAATTATCATTCATTGAGATATGTGCTGAATTGTGCTATGATAACATAATCAGGAAATCCTTCCTAAAGGGGACTATGCTTGAGTTAGGTTATGAAGAATAAGTAGGAATTCACTAGATGAAGAAGAAAGGAAAGATCTGAGTTACAAGAAAAAATGTTTCTTTTTAAAATAGTCTGTATTTTATAAAGAAGCTGGGAGTCTGTGAAGCAAATTAATTGGAAAAAATGATGGTAGGGAGACTGCTTTAAAAACACCAATCTCTTCCTTGAATCATGGCCTCTATTCTCTCCTTCAATCCACCATCAACTTTTACTTCAATAATCTTCTAATTCTCAGCTCTAATCATAATACTTCTCTTAAGAAACCTACAGTTCTTCAGCATTGCCTTCTGATGACATCCAGAGTCTAAAATTGGCCTTCAGGACTCTCTGGAGTCTGGCCTGAGTCTTTCTGTGGACTTAGGTCCTACTGATCCTCCTCAAAAACCAAACCAAGCCCGGCTAGCATTGTCTCATCTCTCAACTGTTGCTCAGAGGATGATACCCTCTGTTTCGAACGTTCTTCCTTTCCTTCTGCCTTCCTTCCCTGCCAAATCATACCCATTTAAATCCTACTCATTCTTTTTTTTTTTTTTTCATATAATAAATTCCGGTCTCTTCATATACTGGTTGAGCCCTACTCATTCTTAAAAATTAATACTTTTAGTAGATATTGGTATATCCATGCAATAAAGTACTCTTTACATTACTAAAAATAATTTTGTGGGATAATTATTATGAAAAGATTATTTTAATATATTGCTAGGTAAAACAAACAGGAAACAATATAGTATATTTGGTTTGACCACATTTTAAAAAATACATGTGTATGAACATGCAGAGCAAACAGCTTTAGGCATATTCAGAATGGTAGTAACAGTCCTTATCTCTGGCTAGTTGGATCATGCCAGCCTTCCCCCCTCTTTTTGGCCTATTCTATATTTTCCATTTTCCTAACAGTTGTGGTGCTTTTACAGTAGGAAAATAAAATAATAAATGTTATTTTCAACTTTTTAAGTAAGTTTTTAAAACCCCTTCTTCCTTCCAGGAGCTCAAACCATTGTTATTTCCTTCATTCATTCTTCTACTATCCACCGATTCTGAAATAATCTTTACCTTCTCTGCGCCCATCACATATTTTTGTGTTCCTCTTATAACACCTCTTCACATTCTATGTTAAATATTTTAGTTATGGTTCAAAGCTTATCCCTACAACCGCAACAGTAACCAAGTGGTGCTATGACCAAAGAGCTCTTTATTTGTCAAATGAATGAATGAATACTTAGGGAAATTCAAAGTAGGATTTAAGAGTTTAAAATCTTATTAGGGAGACAGTACATGTAGTTAGGAAAAATATAAAATAGAACTTAACTTAAAAGCCAATAGAACAATAATTGCCAAGAAGTATATAAATGTGGGTGGGGTGTGTAGTACAGTCAGTGCTGGAGGCAGTCTATAAACAGTGTGAATAGAATCCTGTTTCCAAAATGAGATTCAGGGATTATGGCTGAGGTAGACAAGTGCCAAAAGGAAGCACTTTTACTTGGAAACATACTTTCGTGACATGTGAAGGTCAAAATTATGAATGCGGAATCACGGAGTAGTCTTTGAATAGTCCTAGCCCATCCTCCCCAAGCCTTTCATACTGGCTCTGCTCAAAAATAAAATTTGATGGCAGTAAGCTACAAAGCAGATTATCTGTACTAACAGTCCATTGATTAGTTTTAATTTACCTGCCTTTCGAAATTTTAGTTGAAAGCACCGTATTTTCCTAGAGAGGGTTTTTAAAGTGACAAAGAAAAGGACTGCATTTTTTTTGTCCCAGCTTGAACCTTTGAGAGCATCTGCTGGAAAGAAAGAAAATGAACCCAAGACATCTGTCTCAAATATTTTGTGATAAATTGGAATGCCATTCATACTTACTATTTTTAGATGTAATACACTAGAAATAAGCTATTCCATATAGATTTCTCCTTCGAAAATTAAAAGCTAGTCTGGTAGAGCTACACAGTTATCTCTTAAAGATTCAGTCAGATTCCACACTCTGTACTGATTATATTGTCTTCAGACCACATGGGAGGAAATAGTGATGAATCAAATGACAAGGATGAGAAAAGAGAGCCATGAGGCATCCTGTCCACCAGGAAGCCCTGCTGCCTGCTGAATGCAGAATTGGTTCAGTCAGTTTTCTCCTCTCTCTTCTCTGTATGGGTATCTTAATAAATGTCCTTGAAAAAATATTATACATAATTGCAAATTCTTTTTGCATGAGAAGAAAAACCTTACTTTGGAAGTTTCCTATCATGATTTTTTCTGTAAACTGCTAACCCATCAGGTAAAGTTTCTTCCCCAGTTTAGGAATTCATGGCTAGAGCTGTGAAATTTTTATTTTCTGTACTAAATAAATGAATCAAAATCCTGGTTCAACCTACCTTCATAATATCTTGAATTTTTCCATTACTGTTGTCTTCTATTTTGTCTAATTTAAAAATACTGAAGTAGACACAGTTTGGCAGCCCTTGACCAGTAGCACAGGTGCTTTTCTGGGTCTCTTTTGTGAGCAGAATGTCAACTGTCTGGGTCATGGAAGAGGGAAGTGGCAAACCCTTGGGATGAGGCCAGCTGCGTGACTCTGTAAATGCATACTGAGAATTTCTCTATCTAAATTCTGAATTTAAGCTAAAAATAGACCTCTAGTACCTGAACTTTCTCTCGTGAATCTGACTAGACTGATGGATGAGGCACATGGGAGTGGGGTGGGGGTGGACATACTGATGTATTATTTTATTCTTTTCCATCTGACCATATGACCTTTTTCAAATTCTGACTCTTCAAGGTGCATTGAAAGGCTTTGGGGGATTTGTCATACATCAGCACCAGACACAAAGGTCAAGAGCAAAGTAAATGTGTACGATTAAAAATAGGACCAGCTGCTCAATGCAAAACTGTGACAGAGTGCTGTTAATATATTCTACTTCCAACTGCTTTTCTTATAAAATGTTCATTATTTGTTTAATTATTCTTTTCTACTAGTTTCTATTGGATACCTTTGTAATTAATGTTTTTCAATTTTTAAAATACTGGGGCCACAAAAATCTTGAAATCATTTATTAAATGTTTTTCATGATCTAAAATGGTGTGTACTTTTTTCAGGACTGCTTACTCTCAATATGAAATATGAAATAATGAATATACAAAGATGAGTTACATACATTTAATAGCAAAGCTCAATCTCTGTTTCAGTAATAAGAGTTCTAGCTCTTAGGTTTTTTGTTAGAATTCATCATTATAACCCCTTAAAGAAAAATAAAGGGTAGTTATATCATTATTTTATTTAAGTGTTTAAAAAACAATGCCATATTATCATGGTTTCAATTCCTGAAAATAAAATATTACAAAGATAGTTTATTGAATTTTAGTTTGACTGTTTTACCAAAAAAAGGCTAAATTAGAAAGTGTAAGCACATATAGACCAGTTAGCTGTTTAGCTGTAGAAAAGGCCAGTTTAGAGACCCACATTCCCACCAAACCATTCTCCTTTTATCTCACAAATACTGGTCACAAGGGGTATTAATATTGTGGAAAAGAATAAAAGTTTCACCAAGAAAATTTAAAAAGCAAAAAATTTATTCTTAGTAACATTTTCATATATGAAAGGAAAGGCAGTATTTTAATATATTTATGTGCTTGATTTAATTTAAAAATAAATTACTTGACTGTGTGGTCCCTAAATTATTTTGCAATAGCAAATAAAGAAAACCCATAGTAACATGCTATCCCAGGTTCCTTGTTAAAATAATACCATTAACTTTATAATGATGACATCTATTTGTAAGAATCTTAATATACCTTACATATTCTAATGAACTTTACTGCAGAATAATTTAAATATAATAAAAATGCACCGATTTTAAGGATGCAGTTCTATGAGTTTTACCAAATGGGTACAGTCATGTAACCAGCACTATGAGCCCAATAATCCAAAAAATCCAAAAACTGCTTTGCAGTCAGTTCCCTTCTACTACTTCTTGCCTCAGGAAACCACTAATTTGCTTTCTCACACTATAGTTTTAGCCTTTTCTAAAATTTCATTTCATTGGAACCATACAGTATGTAATCTTTTGTTCTAACTTTTTTCACTTAACAATACTTAAAAATCACTGGGAGGGAGGGGGGGTAAATAAAAATAAAGTAAAATATATCTATATAAAAAAAAAAATCAATGCATGTTGTTGCATATGGTAATAATTTGTGCATTTTTTTTCCTGATTAGTATTCTGTTGTATGGATATACTAGTTTTTTTTTTCCCAGTCACTATTTGGTGGGCCTTTGGGTTTTTCTCATTTTAAGGTCATTATGAATAAAGCTGCTATGAATATTCATATGTAAGTCTGTGTGTGAATATATATTTTTATTTTTGGGGTGGTAAATATCTAGGAGTGGAATAGCTGACTTGCATGGGAATATATATGTTTAACTTTATAAGAAACTGCAAAAAAGTTTTCCAAAATGGCTGTTCCATTTTGCATGCCTATCAACAATGTATAAGAGTTTCAGTTTCTCCACATCCCTTTTGACACTTGTTATTGTCAGTCTTTTGATTTTTAGTTATTCTCATAAATATACAGTATACATCATTGTGATTTTAATATTTTATTTCCATAATGATTGATGGTGTTGGGCAACTTTTCATGTGCTTGCCAATCACATATCTTCTTTTGTGAAGTGTGTTCAAATATGTTGCCTCTTTTTTAAAATGTCAGGTTATTGTCTTATTAAGTTGTGTGCATTTATTATATTTTTCAGATACAAGTCCTTTAATAGTCTGCAAATATTTTTTCTCAGTCTATGGCTTATCTTTTCATTTCTTAACAATATCTTTTGAAGAAGAGATATTTCTAATTTTGATGAAGTCTATGTTATCAATTTTTTCATTTGTGGTTCGTGCTTTTAGTGGTATATCTAAGGACTACTTTGTAATCAAGGTCAAAGATTTTCTCCTGTTTTTGTTTTCTGAAAATTTTATAATTTTAGCTTTTGCCCTGAGGTCTGAGACCCATATAGTGCCTACCTTATTAGGACCCTTTCTGACTCTTCCCACCATCTGCTTCTTCACTCACTTACTTACATGGTTTCTGGCTTTGCAAACCCTCTGAACAGAACATCTTCCTTTGCTTTTTATAGTGATATCTTGTTCTCGTCCTATCCCATCTCCTTCTGAAGGTCAAAATAAATTGGAAATATCTTTTTAATAGTCTTTTACCTTTTCCTCTTATTTTTAATAGTGTTTCTAAGAATATTTCCTTAGATATCGTATGCATACCTTTTCACGTCATCCTTTGGAAAAATTATGTTTAGCACACAACAATTCAATTTTATTTTAAATAAATTATTGAACATTGATTTTAAAACATTGCTGCTGCTTGGTGTATTTTTTGATAATCTGACATATATATGATTCAGAATGTAAAGAGGGCCTTCATAGAATATTCTGGGTGCCTGATATGGTTTTAAATAATAACATCATTGTTTAGCATGTCAGTCTTCTGAGCTTTACATGTATATTCTGTGGCAAATATAATAGATTATAGAAACAGTCAGAAAATAAAACCAGTTCCTTGACCTGCATGTTTGTTTTGTCTATTGTTGTATTAATAGAGCCAGTCACCAAAATACCTAAACTGCCTAAAACCTAGTTAGCTTTTAAAAATAATTGGTTCTGAGATTACAGCTGGAAAAGGCCTAGTAGAAGACTTGTGCATTCTTTCTCAAAGGTGCATATGCTCTCAATAAGATGTTCCCAGATGTCCTGATCAGCCTTGCTTCAAGTAAGCTGAGTGGTGAAGCAGACACAAATTCTACCCAAAATGACATCATGCCTATTTAGTAATCAGATCACACACTGCTATAGATTCTGTAATTACTTATTGTTTCCACATGGATCAAATCTGAATGACCCTCTCTCCCATTAGTGTTAGCAGTATTAAAATACTCAAAGGTGTTCGGGTTGCTGTTTGCTTAGAAAGGAGGTCGTCCACTCCCTATTTGATGTTTGTTGTTGATGCTGCCTCACTCCCATCTCTGCTGATATTGCTGACATTTCGTCTGTTGTGTTTTATGCATTACCCTCTTCTGATCCAGTTATGTATCTGTATGAGATTATGTTTCTTTTGTTTTTGCCCTTAACTCATTATGTATCTAGGTACTCTGTTGTTTTCACTAATATTTGCAGTATTTACGATTCAGTGTCATTAACAGATATGTCATCTTGTTGAGTTCTACTTTTTAGAACTGTATAATACATCTTTTTATTCTAATTTCTGTTTTTTCCTCAAATTCCACTTTCTGATAGCAATATTGCCACACCTGCTTCTTACACCTTTTCTTTTTATATCCTAAATCCTATTATCTTCTAATGTGAACAGGATAACAACTTTAGCATATTTTCACTTTACCCTACTCCCCCAACCTCTTCCCTTCTACTTAGCTTGTTGAAGTCATCTAAGATTTTGCCTCCATTTTTTAAAAAACAGACTGTATCAACAATTATTTAAATATGATTGTGCAACTAATTTATTTGTCCATGCTCTTTATTGCTCACACCTCTTCCCCTTTTATGAATTTCCTTTTTAAATTACATGGAATATGTCCTTAAATAATTCTTTTAGATGTGTAATATAGTAATACATCTTTTAACTAGCCCCTGCCAGAGGAATGTAAGCTTCATAAGGACCTGGGTTCTTGTTTTGTTCACTGCTCTGCCTAGAACAGTGCCTGGCATTGTGCTAAATACATATTGATTAAAGGAACCAAATCAATTTATTTTACCTCTTGTCATTTTCCTCATCAAGTTTAAATAGTTTTGTTGAAATAATTACAAACCATCACCTTTTCCTGTTTTCTGAAATCAAGTGTACCCCACAATAGTTACCCTTTAATTGATGACTCAGGGTCCTCATTCTCCTTATCATTACTGTTACTTGTTCTAATCTGCTGTCAGAAACCCCTCAAATTAACTAGCTTCAATCTGCCAGGCATTTACAGTTTCTTTTTCTTCTCTTTATATCCATCTACAAATGTAGTGTAGAAGCTTGGGACTGAGTAAGAGCCCTGTGAGAACGTCATTTCCTGGGAGCAAGGGGATCCAGTGAAGCGGTGTCTTGAAGAAATACCAGCCAAATAACCTGGCGGTCATTAATGTGGGGGGAAAAAACTTGAAAGAGAGGGAAAATTCAGGTTTGTAGCCTACAAAGACCAGATGAGAAAACAAGTTCGAAACTGAGGGTGAGAAGCCAAGCCAAGCCAGGAGAAATTATTACACCAATGAGATGGTGCCAGCAGCAGGTTTCTATCAGGTATGGATGAGGAGGAAGCAATTAATAGCTCCAGGGCCTTTATGAACAATGATAATTTTTCTTTTATCTCTTACCCCACCCCATCCTGCCCATCCTTGTTGTTCACTATCATTCCTGCTACTGTTAATCACGTGCTGTACCCAAAATATAGTGGCTTAAAGCAGCAACCATTTACTATTTCTCATTGTTCTGTTAGTCTGGAGCAACAATTTTGGCTGGGCAAAGCCGAATGACTTTCTGCTGTTCTCTCGTGGGGTCACTTGTGTGGCTTCAGTCATCTGGTAGTTTGACTAGGGCTGGGTGTCTAACATAGCTTGCTTACATGACAAAAGTGAAAACTCCAAGGCCTCAAGGCCAATGCTCTAGAACATAATATCACTTCTGTCACATTCTGCTTGTCAGAGTCACAAGGTTAGGGGTGGAGAAGTACAAAATATCATGGCCATGTTTTCAATCTACCAACCTGCCTCTGAGAGCTTAATGCCTATTTTCTAACTTGTCCTTGCCAATTTTATAATTTATGTGCTTACATAGCTCTCTCTTCTTATAGAATTAAACACCTCGAGGGAAGGGACTAGCTTATCTTTATCTCAGCACACAGTGGAGAGGATCTGGTACTAATAGGACCTCAATAAAAGGATGTTGAGCCAATGATGGACTAATTAGTTATGTATTTATGAATGCATGTATGTGTACATGTATGTATACCTTGTTTTGTGTACTTTTAGTAACTAGATTCTATAATTATTAGATTATTGGAATATACCTTGTACAAAGTATAAAGTTCTGTCCATAATTAGAAGTGTTTTCAGATTTAAAATAGTAAGGATGTTTGTGTATGTCAAGTTATAACCATAGTAAACTGTGTTCTTAGAAAATAGAAACTCATCTGCGTAATATAGACTTAACAGCAATTCCATTATCAGTTCCCAGCTCAAATAAGCAGAAATTATTTCATCTCTTTTCTCCACCATCATTATCATAAAAAGTGCTAGGCCTCATAAGTCTAAGTTATATGTTTTCTTGTTTGATGTACTTAATATCAGATTAATGACTATTTCTTCCAAAACAACAGTCTTAATAAGGAAAGTCTAATTGCAAATGTAGCTCCTAACAATTACTTTGTTTTGAAAATACTTTGTATAATCTACGAGGCACAACTGTTACTGAATATCAGCTAAGATTCAGTTCATGGCTCTAAAATGCCTGTTTGGTATTTCATAGTTTTAAAATCCTGTGTCCTAGTTAAGTTCCCACATGGATAATTATTCCACATGTAATTTCACCAATATACTGTGATATTCGCTTTCATTTGCTTCCATTGCTGTGCGCCGTTGCTGAATACTGTTAAACATCTGCCATATTTTTTCTCTGGTGTTTTGGAGATGGCTTTAAATTTGCTAAAATTCTTTGGAATCCTTTAGGAATTATAAGCTTTACATTTATATAAATTATTTTACCCACCTGAAATCTTTCAGATACTTTTGTTTTATGTAAACTATGGTGTGCAAGTTGGTAAAAGCAGATTTCATTAAGAGACCAAAAGGACACATGTTAATATTTGCTCAGATAAGTAATCTTTCATCAATGCAAAATGCAGTTGTGTGGATTGCATTTTAAAAATTGCCAAAAAATAACAGCTAATCATTGAGGGACATTTGGTAAATATTTTAGATAAACATTTTTTAAAAACCTTTATCTTGGGAAGTGGCTGTGGCTCAATCAGTAGGGGTCCCATTTACCATATGGGAGGCCCCGGGTTCAGTTCCCGGGGCCTCCTGGTGAAGGCAAGCCCGCCCGCAAGGCGTGGTTAGCTGACCCAGCGAGCACAAGCAGCAAGGGGGGGATAAATGAATGAATGAATGAATGAATAAATGAATGAATGAATGAATGAATAAATAAATAAATAAATAAATAAATAAATAAATAAATAAAACCTTTATCTTGTAGAACTACAAGAAGAGAAAAATAGCTATAAATATGAAATCAAGCCTTAATACCATAAAAATAAAGTCTTGGCAGACATAATGCAGAATTAGTAAAATGGGACAAAGATAAAGCCAGGTTTCCTGACTTTGGAAAGAAAATATAGAGAGACGGAAAAGAAATTAAATTTTAGCTCTTTGTTTTAAGATAAAAATGAATTATTGTAAAATAGGCCTGTGTTCATATCTTTGTCCCTCCTATTTGTATTTCATACACTGAAAGCAATCATAGGACTGAAAGGAAATTTATTATAAAGTCACCTGGGATATGACTTCATAAACATAGAAAACATTAGAAATTGAAATGGGAGTAATGAAAGTTTCCATTCTTAAAAAATGTAAATGGGAAGCAAGGAAAGCACTGTTGAGATACATGAAAGAAGTCATTACTCCCCTTAAATATTGAAAAATGTTTTCCATTAACCAGATACTGGTGCCATAATAAATATACTTTCCCTTTGTACATAGGGGCCCAAACTGTTCTAAGACCATTTTTTGAGATAGTATGAGACATCTTCCCACCTGCCACTCAGGAATATAGCCTAATGGTCTATTAGGCATCATCAAATCAGAGGCAAAAGGGCAAGAAGGCCATGTACCTCTGAACTGGGGGTAGGCATTTGGGGCCCAAAATCTAATATTGTCTCTCTCCACCAAGTGAAGAGTCAGTGACATCCCTTGCACAGAGAAGGTAATTCTGCAAAGAGTTAGCCACTGCATCGTCTACAGATCATTCAGTATCTAAGTCTAGGTGCATTCCACCATAATTACAGTGTGTTTGTTCAGTAGTAGCTGAATATTTTGGAGACCGTAAACATTTACATGATCCTGAGACTCATTATGGCACCTTGTACATCACAAATCATACAGTTGCTCTGAGGCTCTATTTGCCTTTTGTATCTTAATTTAGGTCACAATGAGTATGTAAATTATATCCTAAAAGCCTAAACCATAATAAATGATTATGGAGGAATTATTATGTGCCTTTACACAGAATAGAAAAATAGTGCATATTTTAATCCTCTCAACATATTCTATATTCCATCGCTAAGAGACACTATAGGATTACATTTATGGGAAAGAGATTAGATCCCAGGAACAAAATGGCAGAAATCTATCTGCTCTGGGATTTAAGTTTATAACGTTTGTCTAGATAAAATGAACAGTATTAAAAAAAAAAAAAAAAAAAAACACTCATCACTATGGAATACTGAAGGAACATTGGTTTTGGATTAAGACAAATTCCATACTTTGGAGTAAAACAGATTCTATACTTAGCCATTTACCAGCTGTGTGATCTTGGGCAAATTATTTAATCTCTAATCCTCAGTTTCTTTATCTATGTAATAGAGATACCTACCCTGCAGAGAGATTGTTAGGATTAGGTAAAACTCTTGTTGCCATGCCTCTCACATAATAGGAATTTCAATTGAGTTGTTACTGCTATTCATACGGGGTCGGGAAGCATCTTTTCTTGGTAGAAGCCCACAGTTATTCAGCAGAAGCAAGCCAAAGGATGCTTGCGTTTTGATGGTTTGAGCTTGCGGTTGGTGGGACAGTTGGCCACATAGAGTGGCATTCTTGTAACTCACTCTTCCAGTTTGACTTGCATTTTTTAGCTGCTGACACTCACTGTTACTCTGGAAATGTGGAAAACTCTTCACCAGGACCATCTAGCACTACTTTGTGGCACCTAGTTGATTCACCTAGTTGGCACCTAGTTGGCCCACAGATGCTAGATGCCAGTTACAGGAAGATAGTGCTTTTAACATAGAGCATACAGAATGTTAGATTTGAAAGGACCAAACACTAGCTACCAGTCGGTAGATCATAGGTCCCTGGGTTCCTCCAAGTTATCACCAGTGTTTCAAATGTGCATCAAGTATCATCTGAGACAGAATAATGTCTTGCATATATCTGTATGCAGTACTATTTTACTGTTGCAATTTAAAATACAAATTCATTTTACAACATTGCTGAGTCCTTAGTAGGCTTTTGTCATGATGTTTCAACTATTACAAAGCATGTGACTCTTATATCTGGGTGAATGTGGTACAGAAGAATCATAAAATTGTTTTGAATATATAGGAGTGCTCAGAAAACCAAGAACTGGTACTTTCGTTTCTGGGCCTAGAACTCGAGACTCACCATCCCCAGTCCAAAGCTACCCGCAGTGGAGATGTTTGCATCATTGCTTCTGGACAAATTTGTGAAACATATTTATTTAATGCACAGATTAGTATGCATGAAGTTGAGCATTGGCAGAGAATATATTACATGCGGCTGTGGCTCAATCAGTAGGGCTCCCGTTTACCATATGGGAGGCCCCGGGTTCAGTTCCCGGGGCCTCCTGGTGAGGGCAGGCCCGCCTGCACGGCATGGTTGGCTGACCCGGCGAGCACAAGCAGCAAGGGGGGGATAAATGAATAAATAAATAAAATTAAAAAAAAAAAAAAAAAAGTACCTGGGACATATAAAGCACTCAATAAGCGATAGCTGTTATTATGAGTGGTAATTCAGTAAGGAATGGTTTTCTCATTTTATTCTATCTTTTGTTCAGAGTAACATCACATCCAAGTGTAACAATTTAAATTATATCATTTATCACTAAGGCAAGTAGTGCCCGTTTTCACTTCTCATATTCTCAGAATGGGAGGGGATGGATATTTTTTAAATCCTCCTTCCAGAAGACTTGTAGGAGATGAGACTCTTGCCATCTGAGGATGGTTTGGAGCCAAGTCCTTGCAGCATGTTTTATTGCAGCCTTGGACGATTTTGACCTTTATTGTGTATGTTCAAGAAAAGCTCTATTTTGTTGTTGAATTACCTTTTGGAATTTGGTATATTTCTGTGAAGTAAAGAGATATAAACATTTACTTTCATAATTGTTTTATAAATTGTCCCTCCATGTTCCTTTGATTGGACTATTTATTAAGAAGTTTAATGTTAGATCAATATTTGTTTAAAATTTGTGCCTGGAGATAGTCTCTAGAGATTTGGCCCACAGAAGCTAGTGTGTGGATAATAATGACTGAAAGAGATTTATATCTGACCATTTAAATAGAGTACCCATTTCATAAAACTAAACCATCTAGATTTATCACAGTAGTTAAATACAAAGAAAGGGCTCCTTTGTTGACTTTTCCCACAAAAGCCCACTTTATGCCCTACCCAGGCCTGCTCTCCCAATCAGACCCCTGTCCTATTTAATTTCCCTTTCCCATTCTTTTTCCCCACCATAGAACAAATCTGCACTGTCATCCCATTCTCATAGGATTTTGGATTATACCAAAATGTGAATAAGTGGTAATATGTACCCCTTTCCCCACAAGGAAACATATTTGCATTTTAGCAATGGTTTAATAAATAGACTCAAATACTGAGGATTCTAAGTGCCCTGGCAGCCAACAGGAAAGATCTTTCAGGAACAGTGAGTCCTTTGGCTCTCACCATAGATACCCATGGGCATTGGACCAGCCCTGAGAAAAAAAGCATAAATTATGTTCTCAAATCTTAGTCCACAACTGGTCTACTGCTGCACTCACAGAGGTAACACTTTTATTTCCTTCATCCCAGAAGTCTGTGGCATTGGAACAATTTTTCAAAGAAAGAGAAAAGATGCAGTTTAATAATAGGACTAATTTTCACAGTTTTGCATCTGGGGCTCCCTTTGGGGCCTGTTCTTTTAGAAATACGGGCTGTATTAATAATGATAAGGTGGAATCTGAAATGGAAATGGGCAACATCTGACTTAAAGGAGATTCTCAGTGGTCGTCTTTTGGCTAATCTCTGATCCCATTACTTGTGGCTACACAGTGGCTTTGATGTTAGCTAGTGTGGCAGTTTGATATTATTTATGAATTCCAAAAAGAGATATTGATTATCTTTGTAAACTGGTCTGTTTCTCTGGGCATGATACCCTTTGATTTTGTTAAATTAAAAGGCTTTACATTTACTTGATTAAATCAAGATCAGGGCTTTGATTCAACCACATCATTAGGGCATGCGGGGTGGAGTCCCCATGCCCTTGGTGGGCTATATAGACGGGCGCTCAATCAAGAACGCAAAAATAGACATACAGAGAAGATACACAGAGGATCCTGCCACCCTGGGAAGAGAGATGAGCCTGATAGTTTACAGCTGACCTTGTGAAGAGATTAGAGCAGCTGAGCCCAGAAAGAAATGAGCCTCAGGAAGAGAGATAAGGTCTATGTCAGCCTACAGCTGAGATCGGAAGAAGCTGGACCATGGAGCCTTAAGAGGGAAGAGGAAGGCTGAACCCTCGCAGACATTTCCTATCATTTTGCTTCAACACATGACAGCAGACATTTGGTGAGGAAATAAGTTTGTGCTGAACTCTTTAGGGCCTTGTAACTAAGTTTCCACCCCAAATAAATACCCTTTATAAAAACCAACAGATTTCTGGTACTTTGCATCAGCACCCCTTTGAATGATTAATATAGCCGGTGTACAGCTGTTTTCAAGGTGCCAGCTCTGTTGCCAAAGGCACCTCACCTTGCCCAATCTCAGTTTCTTGGTGTGCGTCATGAGACAGTTTATGGTTCTATCTCTATTACTGTGTGTAAACTTTTGAATGAAAAAAATGGGTATTCCTACTCCCCTTCCATCAGAACATTTAGGAATATGGTATTAAAGCAATTAGTGACATTTGGCTTTTCCTTAAAAAAAAACAACAACATGTTTTTCATGTGCTGTTTTATTGTTTTGTTGTTGGAAGGTTTGAAGCATTCTGTCTTCTCTGGTTAAAGACAACCAGTTTTGTCTTTTCTGTTGTTTAAAATCCAAAAGTTGTAGCCATTGGCCATGGATTAAGCGATGCATGGTTTGATTACATCCTGAAAGAAAATTACAAGTATTGATAGGCATTAAAGCAAGTGGCTAAAATTGCAGACTCCGGGGCTGGGCTGCTAGTTTCAATTCCTGCTTTCCAACACTTGCTGTCTGTGTGACCACCTTGGGCAAGTCACTAATTCTCTGGGCCTCAATTTTATCATCTATAAATATGGAGGTCATAATTAACAGTAATTACAAAAATTAGGTGACTTAATATGAAAAGTGCTTAAAATAGTGGGTGATACATGGCAAGTACTATATAAATTGTTATTGTTAGAACTAAATTGAATGGCTTTTATAGTCATATAAAGAGAAATTTTCAAATAGATTTTCCTGTTAGGAAAAAAAGAATGATTCTCGAAAACATGGTTTCTGAGGTTTTGCTGTGAGAAATGTACAGTTTTATATCTGTGTGGCTAACATTTATCAAGTGCTTACTATTTTCCAGTTACTGTACTAAGCAGTTTACATATATTATTTAATCTTTACAACAACCTTATATGAGATAGGTCCTATTATTACTCCCATTTTATAGGCTAAGATTAAGTACATTTTTAAGAGTCCAAGAGCTAGTGAATGATAGTGCTTTTAACCATTACTCTATAATGCCCCCAAAATATGCTTGCAACTACCAAAATATAGATATTTCATGTAGTAATAAAATATGATCATTCTCATCTTTATATCAGAACTTATAAGGCAAAGGAAGTCTGCTTCATTCATTCTTCACCCTCTGGGTTGTTGGTCTTATGCCATGTTTTAGTCCAAATGAGAAGCCCTGGGACCTTAAAGAGGTTATTTGTGGCTAAGTATTATCCAGACTCAGTGTACAAAAAAAAAAAAAAAACCCCGCAAATATTTCTCTAGCTCCTTTTCTATATAAGGGATAAATCCTAACTATAGAATCATAGCTGCAAGTAGTAAGTGATGTTAGGAGTAAAGCAAGATGGCGAAAGAGAACACTGGCTCAGGTGCATGGGTATTTGTGGTTTGCCATAGCATTTGTTGTGAGAGTCAGCATCACCACAGAGCAAGATGCCCCACTGTTGTGCTTTTCCAGGTAGAAAAGAAAATTTTGCTCATCTCCATTGCTTGCTGGCATTAGATTTCCTGTAACAGGTCTCAGATAAAATTCTGAGAACTTTATCCTTAATTAGCCTGTCTCATATAGGCGTGCCTTTTAAGACACCTCTGGCACACACTCAAAAGTTTGACTTTGAATCTTCAAATAGATTACTCAGCAGACCTAAATGGAATATTTCCATATCCTTTCAGCAGCTGTCAGTATTTGCTGTTACATTCCTCTGCATGTAGTGAGCCATGCCTGTCTCTGATATCTTCTGTGAACAACGACTCCAACCTGTTACGAGATTTCTCCTCTCTGAATTCCTGTAGGATTTGCTGACTGTAGCATAGGCTCACGCTGGCTTTTTCTCTAGCAGTTACATGTAGGAAGAGGCAGGGAGCAATATTGTTTCTTCTAGAGTGTCAGACTCAAGGCTGAGCAATAGTAAGCTTAATAAAGAAGGGAATGGGGAGAAAAGAAGGGAGGGAAGAATCTGCCTGCTTTTTCTCCCAAATTAGATTGTCAACCTCTCAGCCCAGAGACCCTATCTTCTTTCCTATCTCCTTTAATACTTAAATTATTAGGCAGTGGGTATGAAGTGTAGGCTTATTGCCTGAAGCCCTAAGGTTTTACTTTAATTCAAAGATTATGCCAAAATGATACCATTTCTATTCACTTGAACTTAATGCGGTCCCATGGAAGTAGAGTTTTCCATATTATTGAAATTTTATTTACATTGAATTGAAGACATCTTTAAATTAGTTTTCCATTGGTTCCCTCATAGAACTGTAATCCTCATTTCAGAGGACAAACCTCAAAAGCTGGCAAAGATAGATATAACAACATAAGTGTATCTAGTTGTAATAACTAAGTATTATTTTGAGGAAAGTAATAAAGTTGAAACCCTGTAAACTAAAATGCTGCAATCAAGAAAAGCTCATTTTGACCAAGAGTGATGGTATTTGGCCCTAAGAAAGAGTCAGTGGCCCATGACTCGGGTTAAGAGGTAAACACCGAGGGCTCCTCTGGATTGGGGAGCGCTGACTGAGTCACAGAGAATCTGCAAAACAGATGAATTGAAGTCACCAGGAAGGGCTTTCTTTTTTTCCCTTGGATAGCACCAAAACTCACTTGCCTCCCTTTGCAGAGTCCCCTACTTCCTATTAGTTTTGTGACCTTGGGTATGTTACATACCTCTCTATCTTCCATTTCTTACTCTAAAAAGTGAGGATGACTGTACTTACTTTCCAAGGTTAGTAAGTGATCTGGTACTGGTACATACTATGTCACACAGCTGTTTGTTACCTCTTCCCTAAGTCAGCCTCAGAAGCTTATCCTTGATATATAGGAGCTTCTTTAGCTTCTCTTCTGCCCATGATTTTGGGAGGTAAGAAAAAGACAGCTGATTTTGCCTCATTCAGTTGCCAAGTAGAGAATATGTTTCCCAGTTCCTTGGCCATCTCTTTTGGGGAAAAGTATTTGGGTAGTTTCCCACAGAGATCCCCAGTTTTAGATGTACTTCACCTCATGAACACAAGGAGAGGATTCAATTTTAAACAAAATCATTGTGCCCTGATTTTTTTTTTTTTTTTTTTTTTTTAGTATAAATCAAGATTTGTATACAATTAAATTCTTTTTAAAGGGTAACAAAGATAGCTAACAATGATTGACTCTTACTGATACCAAATACTGTTCTAAACACTTTTATGTATTAACTCTTTTAATCCTCATTGTCACTTCACGAGTAGTTAACTATCAGCATCTCCATTTTACATACAAAGTAACTGATGCACAGCAAGGTTAAATAATGTGCTGAGGGTAAAATAGCTCATATGCAGGGGAGCTAGATTTTTTTTTTTTTTTTTTTTTTTTTTAAAGGTACCAGGGCAGGGGATTGGGGCCCGGACCCCCTATGTGGGAAGCCGGCATTTAACCACTGAGCCACATCGGCTTCCCTGAGGTTTTTTTAAAATTATTATTTGTTTTGCATGTTTTTTTGTTTTGTTTTGTTTTGTTTTGTTTCTTTCAGGAGGCACTGGGAACCGAATCCATATATGGTATATGGTTAGTTTTTTTTTAATAATGATGATTATTTTAGTTGTTCTAGTGAGTATAATGGTATTCTGTTGTGGTTTTAATTTGAATTTCCCTTATAATTAATGATGTTGAGCCTCTTTTCATGTACTTATGATCCATTCATGTATATTCTTTTATGAAGTTTCTGTTTAAATCTTACATTTTATTATTGGGTTGCTAGTCATCTTATTAAGTTATATGTGTTCTTGATATATCCTGGATAGAAACCCTTTGTCTGATATGTGTTGCAAATATTTTTCTGTTACTTTCCTTTTTGTTTTTTAAAGGTGTCCTTTGAAGAACAAAGTTATGTGTTTTGATAAAGTCTAATTCATTAATTTTTTTCTTCTATGCTTTCTGTTTTTTGTGTCCTAAGAAACCTTTGCCTGTCACAAGTTGCAAAGATTTTGTTTTCTCCTAGAATTTCTATAATTTTGGGTTTTGCCTTTTAGATATTTGTTCCTCAATTGAAAATCAATTTGCCATATATGTGTGGCTCTCTTTCTAGACCACCTGTTCTACTGAGCTAAATATCTTTTTGCCAATACTAAAGTGTATTAATAACTGTAGCTTTATATAAGATTTGAAATCAGCTTGGATAAATTCTTCAACTTTGTACTTCTTTCTTAAAATTGCTTTTATTATTCGAGGATCTTTGCATTTCCAAATACTATAATTTTGGGGGAGTGTGTTAAATTTATAGACTAATTTGGGAAGAATTGCTATCTTAATATTGAGTCTTCCATTTCTTAATGAACATGGAATATCTTTCCATTATTTAGTGTTTTTTTTTCCTCAGCCAAGTTTTATATTTTTAAGGTAGAGGATTTGGATATCTTTTGTTAGATTTACATCTAGATATTTACTACTTTATTGGTGCTGCAAATTGTTTACTGCAATTACAAAATATAATTTTTTGTATATTAATCTTTTAAATTCCAACTTTGCTAAATCATTTATTATTTCTAGTTCTTGTTACATAAATTCCCTGAGATTTTATATCTAAAAAATAAAATAATCTGCACATAGCGATGGTTTTACTTCCTCCTTTCTGATATTTGTGCATTCCCCCCCACCCCCTTTTTTTTTCTCTGTCATATTTCAAAATCCAGGGCCTCCAGAGCAGTTTTGAACAGAACTGGTAAATGGAGGCATCCTTGGTTTCATCTCAGTTTAAAAGTTTAGCCTTTAAACCATTAAGTTTGATGTTAGTGGCTGAATTTCTTATAGATTTTGTTTGTCAGATTTAGGAAGGTCCTTAATACTTCAAGTTGGCTGAGAGTTTTATCATGACTCGTATTGAATTTTGTCAAATGCTTTTACTGAATCAATTGAAGTGACCATATGGGTTTTTCCATATAATCTGCCCAGTATAATCTGAAATACATTAACTTTCAAACATTAAAGCAACTCTGCATTACTAGGATAAACTCTATTTGATCACAATGGGCTATCCTTTCTATATTGGTAGTTTCAATTTGCTAATATTTTTAAGGATATTTGCATTTATGAGGGATATTATTCTGTAATTTTTTAGTAATGTATTTGGTTTTGGTATTAGAGTTCTGCTGCCCTCAAAATGAGTTTGTCAGTGATTTTTTTTAATGTGAATAATATTTCTTTCATGAATATTTGATAAAATTCACTAATGAAACCATTTGGGGCTAGAGTTTTCTTTAAAAGAAGGTTTTTTATACCAAATTGTTTTTTTTTAAATAGACAAGGTTATTCAAATTTGCCTTTTCTTACTTTGTCAATTTTGGTAAGTGGTATTAGAAAGAAATGTATCCATTCCATCTAAGCTGTCCAGTTTTTATTGGCACAATGTTTTTCATAACGTCATATTAATCTTTTAACATCTGTAGAATCAGTGGTAATGACCATCCTCTTCATTCTCAATCTTGGTGTTTTAAATATATATTTGAATATTTTTAGTATTCCATTTATTTGATCTCTTTGCTTTTTTGACTATATCTCTTTGCATATTTTTTTTTAGAGGTTTCAATCCAAATGTACTTTATCTAAAGTATAGAAAACTGCGAATATTCTCACTGTCCTGATTCTGTGATAATCAGGGTGGGCTAAACATTCGCTATATTAGAAACCATGCATGTGTCCCCAGACCTTATTTTCCTCCCTAGGTCTGGTTTTTAGAATGCTGGTGATAAACTAAGCCTGATTTATTATATGTCCATCCTGTATGGGAAAAGACTGTAACTCTAGGTATCTCTGGTCAACCTTAAGAGATATAGCAGGGGGCTATATCTGGTTGGCGTCCATCTCCCATATGGAGGGACCTGGGTTCGATCCCCGGGACCTCCTGGTAAAAATTTAAAAAATATATAGAAGGTGCGTGGGCCGCCAGGCCCTGTGCGCGGGCGCACCACCAGTTCCCGCGAGCCACACAGCAAGATGATGACATAATAGGAGAGTGACACAAGATGACGTCAAGATGAGACGCACCGAAAAACCAGCAACTAAGGTTGCGCGGGCAGGATGCCTCTCTCCTACATCAGAGATTCCAAGGATTGAATCCCAGTGAAGACAGGAGGAGAAGGATGAGAAGAGAGGGCAGAAAATGGACACAGAGTTGCCCAGCGAATGGACACAGAAACAGCAAAAACGGGGGGGGGAGGGGGAAGGGGTATAAAAATGGATAAAAGTAAATAAATAAATAAATCCTTAAAAAAAAAAAAAAAGAAAAAGAAGTAGGGAGAAAAAAAATAAAGTATAGAAAACATGTAACCATATAGGTTCCTTTACTCAAATCATTGATCTCTATATGTAATTTTCTCTCTACCTGCTTTGAAAGGTTTGTTTTTTTTTTTCTCTCTCTCTCTTCCTTGGATTTCCACAGTTTGATTATGCTTTGTCTAGGTGGTTTTTTTCCTTAGATTTTATCTTATTTGGAATTCACTAAGCTACCTGAATCTGTAAGTTTATTTCTTTCAATAAATTTTGAGAAGTTCTTAGTTAATTTTTCTCTAAGTATTTTTCTGTACTCCAGTCTCTTCCCTCTATTTCGGACTTCAATAACCCATTTTTTTTATTAGAGAAGTTGTGAGCTTACAAAACAATTGTGCATAATGTGCATAATTCCCATACATCACTTCTTCATCAACACCTAACATTGTTGTGGAACATTTGTTAAAGATTATGAAAAAACATGATCAGACTATTACCACTATGGTCAATAACATACATTTGGTATATTTTTTCCATTCATCACCCCCTATTATTAACATGATGTATTAGTATTGTACATTTGTTATAGTTCCTGAGAGAACACTCATTGTATTGTTAACCACAGTCCATCTTCCTATGATCAATAACACATTTTTTTTTTCTATTGTTCTACAGGTCCCTGAGGTTCTGTTTATATTTTTCTATTTTCTTTTCTTTGGGTTCTTCAGATTGGATAATTTCCATTGGTTATCTTCAAGTTTACTGTTTTCCTTTTTTATCTACAGTCTTCTCTTGAGCTTATCCAGTGAAATTTGTGTTTCAGTTATTATATTTGACCTTTTAAGTAGCAGACTTTTAATTTTTTTAAAACATTTATTTTATTTATTCCTAACTCCCTTGTTTTGCGCTTCTTGTCTGTTCTCTGCGTGTTCTTCTTTATCTGCTTGTCTTCTCTTTAGGTGGCACTGGAAACTGATCCTGGGACCCTCTGGAGTGTGGGAGAGTGGCACTCAATCTCTTGTGCCACCTCAGCTCCCTGGTCTGCTGAGTCTCTTATTATCTTTCCTCTATGTCTCTCTTTGTTACGTCATCTTGCTGCACCAGCTCTCTGTGCAGGCCAGCACTCCTGTACGGGCAGGCCAGCTTGCCTTTCACCAGGAGGCCCCGGGAATGGAACCGTGGACTTCCTATGTGGTAGATGGAACCCCAATCGCATGAGCTACATCCGTTTCCCGGTAGACTTTTTTTAGGGTAGATTTAGGTTTACAAAAAATTTGAGCAAAAAGTATAGAGTGTTCCAGCAGTCCCCCTCATTATTAATGTCTTGCATTTGTGTGGACACTTGTTAACAATGTTGAACCAATATCCATACATTATTAACTAAAGTCCATAGTTTACATTAGGGTTCACTCTTTGTGTCATACAGATGGAGATTGTTGATGGTTTTAAGCAGACAATCAACCTCATTAGGTTCAAACCAGAAGTTCTGTCTTGCTTTCTGCAGATCAGTTCTCAAAACTTATGTTTGAATCTATCCTGTGTGTGTACCATTCATTGGTTAGTTTGAGACTTGGGCAGTATTTTAAATATCACTTCAGTTCCTAAAGCCTTTGCCGAGTGGGTTTGGGTCTACCCCATACATATGTTGCTCAGGGTTTAGGCTGAGACATGTATAGGTTTACACACAGAACCAGGTGATCCTCTGCTCTAGCTATCTTCTGGGATTTCTCCTATAGTCTTTGGCTCACAGGGACCCCTTTTCCTGGTCCCTGTGGGCAGAATGAAGTAGTTTCTATTGGAATTTAGATAACAGTGCTGGTGCTACCTCCTTCATGTTACTCTATAATTGCAGCCCACGTTCAGGGAAAGTTGTGAAATAAATAAGAAGAAAAACATAGGAAACACTCCTGTGCAGTTGCCTCTAAGTTTTTATTGCCCTACAGAATCTACCTGTTTTTCTTCAGATAGTTATTTTTTGTATTTTGCCTTTTATTTTAATTGTAATCATCAGGAGGCATGAATTATATTGGCTTACACCAATATGCCAGAATGGGAACTTCAGGAGCTGGATTTTGAAGACATAGTCTGGATCCAAAACCCTATCACTATGCTATTGCTTGTCTTCTTCAAAACACATTTTTTAAAACATTAAATTGAGATAGATTCCCTATCTGAGTTAAATATATCCAGAACCTCTCAAATTCCCCCAACAGATAAATTTACTGTTAGTGATTTTTTTTTTTTAAAGTTAATGTTTAACTCTTTAGGGAAGATATTGAGGAGTTTCCTCCCCCCGCCCCCATCCCATCGTGGAAGAGTTAGAGTGTGAAGGGAAAGGAATCCCTAAGCCTACCTCAAAGAATTAACATATAGCCTAATTTGAAATTTGTCAAATAGTCAACGAGTACCAACACTGTACTTTGAGCACAATGAGGAAATTAAACCAAGTAATAGAATCTACTGGGAGAGCCACATGCTTGCCCTATAAAGAAATTCATTATCTCCAAGGTTAAATGATCCCAGTCTTAACAGGGCAGAAGGCCTTAAGATTTTTATTCTATTGGTCTTTTAAGAGAATAATGTGGGAGCTATCAGCATTTATATCATTTTTTTTTTTAAGATTTATTTATTTTACTTTTATCCATTTTAACCCCTCCCCCTCCCGTTTTTGCTGTTTTGTGTCCATTCCCTGGGTAATTCTCTGTATCTGTTTCCTGCCCTCTTTTCTCCTCCTCCTCTTCCTGTCTTCACCGGGATTCGATCCTGGGAACCTCCGATGTGGGAGAGAGGCGTTATGCCACATGCGCAATCTCATTTCTTGGTTTTTCAGCGCATCTTGTCTTGGTTCCCCCTTGTGTCACTCTCCTGTTATGTCATCATCTTGCTGTGTGGCTCGGTGGGGCCTGACAGTGCGCCTTCTATATTTTTTTCTTTTTATTTTACCAGGAGAGCCCAGGGATCGAACCCAGGTCCCTCCATATGGGAGACGGACAACCCAACCATTTGAGCCACATCTGCCCCCCATCTCATTCTTTATAACTTCAGTTGTGAAATTCTCAACATGTAAATTATATTAGCTGCCTCTTTGTTGCTATGGTCTCCCGGTGCCAGCCCCTTCTCCTTTGTGATCATGACACAGTCATAGAAATTTATTTTGAAAACTGATTTATACTTGCTGTTCCAGTGCCTTTTGTGGTAGTAGTAGTGGTAATATAAACAATAGGAATAACAATAATGATAGCTCATTGAAAACTTATTTTAAGCCATATAGTTTATGCTAAGCACTTTCCAAAGATTTTATTTAACCGTGCTAAGTTGTATTTTCTAGATAAATAAAAGGAAGATTAATATGCCAAGACCACAAATATGGTAAGTGTCAGAGCTAGGATTTATCCTGGACAGCTGTGCCATAAATATGATTTGGAATCCCTGAGACAACATGATAGTTCCTTCCTAGAGATTAGGACAAATAGATAAATAAACCAGCCCTTTACTATCAGTCACTTTATCCAACAACAAACCAGAGTCTCCCTCTTCCAATGATTGTCTCATGGAGATCTGCTACATCTAAAGTGAGTCAGATTTAATTTTAACCTTGGGCTTCTAAGGTTCTCCACTGTGAGTTTTGATCGAATAAATTAAAGCCAATCTTAACAAATTAGCAAGGCAGAAAATTTCACTTTCCTTTCTGAGGCTCTTTAGATACTACCACCCAAGTTCACTACAAGAGGATAACAATATCATCTCCCTGACCATCAATTATGTTCAGCAAGTTCAAGGTTAATTTAATACCCCTGGGAAGTTTAAGTACTTCTTGCTTTACAAGACCAATCATGTAAATTTGACTTTAATTTCTTGAAAGTCCTGAGTCACGTTTGATGTTTTGAGATGTATTCAAAATATAAATATATACCACCTCATCTGAGAATGAAACCAATTTTTGATTGTTCTTCAGTTAGGAGAAAAGAATTAAAAAGGGAAAAAGCAACAGACAGTCTGCCTTCAGCAGGGAACAATCCTAAGATAATATAGCATTCCCATAACTATTGAGTACCTACTATGTGCAAAGTACTATTCTAGGCATTGGGAATATAGCTCTGAAGAGTACACATGGATACCATCACCTCTTGCCTTTCAAGGGATTCACATATCCAGTGGTCACATTTCTATCCTGCCTTAGTTTTACCCTTTCTATCATACCATTCCCATCTGCACACATACATGAAGTTTAGGAGGGCAAACTTGTTTGACCTGAAATTCCCCTCTAGCTACTTTCCCATTTCTCTGTACCTCTTTAGAGAGAATTTTGTCAAAAGAAATACCAACTCACTATCTCCCACTTCTTTTGTTCATACTCTTTGAACTCTCCCTCATCATACTTTTATACCTACTGAAATTGTCCTTGTCAGTGTCATCATTAAATTCCATGTTGCCAAATCCAATGGCCAATTCACAGTACTCATCATCTTTGCCTTCTCGGTAGCTTTTGACAAAGTTGATTGTTATTCCTCTTTGAAAATCTTTCCTCACATGGCTTCCAGGACACCAGATCTCTAGGTTTTCCTCCTGCTTCACTGGCTGCTCCTTCTCAATCTCCTTTTTGTATCTTTCACATCTTCTCAATTGTAAATGATGGAGTGCTCTAGGGCTTAGTCCTTCGACACCTTCTTTTGTCTCTCTATACTTACTCTCTAGATGAAGCATTCTCCAGTCCCTTAGCTTTTAAATACCATCCAAAATCTGATAACTTTCTGGCCTCTTCTCTGACCTCTAGACTAACATATACAACTGCCTACTCATCACCTCCACATGGGTATCTAATAGATATCTCAAACTCAATATGTCCAAAACCAGATTTTTGTACCTCCCCCTCCCAATATTGGATTAGTTTTGACTGTATAACAAAACACATGCATGCACACAAAAAACAAAAATAAGGTAAACGACTTAAACAACATAGAAGTTTCTCTCACATAATTAAATCCAGAGGTAAGCAAGCAGTCGAGGATGTGTATAGCAGCTGCATAGTCATCAGGGGGCCAGGCCCCTTACTTCTTTCTGCTCCTCCAACTTTAGTATGCCTCCTTGTTGTCCAAGATGTCTGCTCATACCCTCTATCATGTCTGCAGTCCAGTCAGAAGGAAAGAGAAATAAAATGATGCTTTCTCTTTCTTTAAAGAAACTTCCTAGAAATTCTAGACAACTCATCTACTTAAAATTAATTGGCCAGAACTTTGATTATGGCCACACTTAACTCTACTTCCAGCCTTCCCTACAGTTTTTTTTGTTTTGTTTCGTTTTTTTGTTTTTTGTTTTTAGCTGCATGGCATTATACCCAACTAAAAATCATGGGTTTTACTAAAGAGGAGGAAATATATTTTAGCGGTCAAGTAGTTGTCTCTGCCTTATTCCCTAAATCTGGTCCTTAGCTTTCCCTATTTCAATAAACATCAACTCCATTCTTCCAGCTACTTAAGGCTAAAAATCTTGATGTTATCCTTGACTTTCTTTCCTATCCAGATAAAATCCACCAGCAAATCCTATTGACTCTACCTTCAAAATATATCCTGAATCTGACTCCTATACCAACTTTATCACTTTCACCTTAGTGTAGGCTATCATCACCTTTCCTAGACTTCTGAAATAGTCTCCTGATTTCTCTCGTTCCACCAGTACATTCTCCACATAGTAGTTATATGGCCCTTCAAAAACAGATCAAGTTACCTCTGGGTGCATAACTCTCATTACCTCCCAGATCATGCTGAACAAAATTCAGTGAGCTTACTAGAGCCTAAATGGCCATGCAGCATTTGGTCCTGGTTAACTCTGGTTAAATATACTGTTCCCTCCCTCACTCATTCTACTCCAGCTATACTGGCTTCCTTGATATTCCTTGAATATGCCAATATACCCACTTCAGGGCCTTTGTATCTACTATTCCCTCTACCTAGAATGCTCTTCTCCCAGATATCCCCAGGACTTACTCCCTAACTTCCTTCAGGTCTTTGATCAAATATGACATTATCAAAGTGGCATTTCCTAATAGTCCTATCTAAAATAGAATTCCCTCTTTTAAATCTCTTCCCCTTATACTTTTAACACTCAGCACCACTTGACATATTATGATTGTGTGTGTATATGTAAATATGTATATGACTTTATTGAATGTCCTCTCTATTAGAATTAAAGTAGAGACTTGGTCTCTTTTATTGCTGCTGTGTTCCCTGTCAGATAATGGTGGTAATGAAAGAACTCTCTGAGGATAGGGCATTTGGATTAAGAATGAATGAAGAGATATATATTTATATATCATTTTACAAATATTGGTATGTATTGTGAAAAATTTGATTTTTACCCACAATAAAAAATAATAGTAATAAAATAAAATATTAAAAAAAAAAAAAAAAGAATGAATGAAGAGGAGCCAGCCATGCAAAAGTCTAGAAGGAGAGCATTCCAGGCAGAGGGAATAACTAAGTACAAAGGTTCTAACACAGAAGCAAGCAGTTGCCTTTGGTGGGGGCTGGAGGGGAGTGGAGCCTAGTATAGTATGTTAATGGTTGGGGAGTAGAATAACATCAGGTAGGAGAGGGGTACCTGGCCAGGTCATCATACAGGATTTTGCCTGTCCCAGATGCAGTGGGAAAGAGTTGCTAACCCCTCTAACCCCTCAACCACTTTCTATTCTTTGGGAAGCTCTCTGGCTACACTGTTGACAACAATAGCTACTAGTCACATGTGGCCACTTAAATTTAAATTAAAATTTAAAATTCAGTTTCTCAGTAGCACTAACAACATTGCAAGTGTTCAGTAGCCACATGTGGCTAATAGCTACCTTATTGGACAGGACAGATGGAGAAAATTCTGTCATCACAGAGTTCTGTCCGACAGCCCTGTTGTATCTAGGGAAACTAGTCAAAGGGGAAATAATGCCAAGTTTGCATTGCCTCTCCTCTATGGTTCTCTCTTTTAATCCTACAGACAGTGTTTTACTATTTAAATGGAAATATGTGTTGCCTAGAAAACTAGCATGTGGTCTCTTCCGTATGCAAATGTTCTCATGGATGGTTTTTTACCTATGATGGAAAAGATGGGAAAGGCTGATAAATCACCAGCATTCATGAATTCATAAATACATTGCAAATGTAAAAATACAAAGTTTGGAATCATAAATATGAAAGCAGCTTTCAATTTGTTTTAATAGTTGTTTTTTATGTCTTATTTTAACCCAGGGACCTTGCTGCAAGAAACTGCCTGGTAGCTGAAAATAATGTTCTGAAAATCAGTGACTTTGGAATGTCTCGTCAAGAGGATGGTGGAGTATATTCATCTTCTGGCTTAAAGCAGATTCCCATTAAATGGACAGCACCAGAAGCTCTCAATTATGGTAAGGATAGACTTTTTCCTTTGGGCGGTAAAAATAGACTGTATCAACTTGCAACATTCACAAGGAAATTTACAGGGATAGAGGAGAACCCAATTTAGAATGACTTAAGGATCAACACAAATAATGTGTAATTCTTCATACCTTGGCATTTAAACATGAGCACAAACAGAATTCACTGAAATTATTGATTACATTCCCCGTATATAAGATTGCTAGATTAAAAGGATGATTACATGTATAAGTACTTTTAAAATGACTACACATCTGAGAATTTCCTTTTTTATCTAAAAAATGATTTTTATTATAAACATATTATTGTGGTTCTGGACCATTTCTTTTGAATGTCTTATAATTGGTTCAATAACCTCATCTAATGTTAGATTCCTAAATCTTAAGTCAATCAATGCATCTCAGTCTCTGGAACTTGTATAAATCTTGTGGGAAGAGGGAGATGGAAGTTACATTTTAAAACAGCAGGGATTTTTCTGCACTTGAATTTTTGTGTGTCATTGTAATTGGAAATAAATACAGCTCACATTATCTGTGGGTAGGATGAAATGGCCATATCAAGATGAGTAACAGCTTAGGAATTTTAAAAAGAGATTATGTTTTAAGTGAAATTAGAAATTACACTTTCATTAGGAGAAGCATCATATGAGCCATAGGTTGGTAGTATGGTTTAAATAAAAATGTAAGATGATTGTTTATTGGTTTAAAACCAGAATTTCATAGTGAAATAATTTAAGGAATTTCCAAGGTTAAACACAGATAAAGCTTTTGAACATAGTTGGTTTGGAAGTTAGTTGAGGCCAACCCAGACAGCAGAATCTATACTGTGAAATTTCTGTTCACAAATGATACTATGGAATATGTAAGTGTAGGTAGTTGTCATCATGAGAAATTGATTAGGCTATTCTAGTTTCCAACAATTAATGTTTTGAACCTTATACTCTGCAGACGCTAATCTTCATCCTGAATTTGCCTTCTCATGTGCCAGTAAGAGAGGCTTTTGCAAACCCTCTAGTGCAGGGGTTCTTAGGTGTCTGTGACCTTGAATTGAAATTCAAAAAAACACTATTCTTGTGCAGATATGTTGGTGCAGATGTGATATATTTATTAAATGATACACAGTATAGTGTGGTCTTAATAAGGGGTCCCTGGTTTTCATCTGACTAGCCTAAAGGGGTCCATGGAACAAAAAAGGTTAAGAACACCTACTCTAGTGATTACAAACCAATTCCACTATTCTTCAGAATCTAAAGCAAACAGCAGCTCTGCTATTTTCCATAGTATGACAATTCTTCTCTGGAGTTGCTGTTATTATTCTAGGTCTGTATTACCAAGTGGAACAATCACAGGAAAAAGATAGAATTTTAACACTTAGTATTTACCAAGAGGTTTTCTTCATATGACCCAAAACATTTTTAAGTACCTTCTTGTTGATTCTTACAGTATCCCTGTAAGAGCTGTGACTGGCCTTAGGAGGCCCTGAAGGCACACAGTAAAATCCAGCTCTCTAGACTTTATTTGTAACCCTGTTTATTTACCAGATTCCCTACATTATGCTGCCTTCAAAAGTCCTCTTCCAGTCAAGCAACTATGCCAAGTAGAATTCTGCCTCTCAGTGTATTTTAGTTGAATTTAAAGTCAACTACTGTATTTACAAGTCTAATTTCTCGTTCTAAATGCCTCTAACAGCTAGACCTAAAGCATTAAGTCATAAAGACATGTATGAAGATCTTTGGTAGTACAGGATATTTTTTCCAGTCTTTACTATTAGCCTTTGTAAAATGCAGAAGAATCTAGATGACAAAGAATGAGAATTTAGAAGTCTACGAGGAAGAGATTAGTGTGCAGACTTATCACCCACTCTGAGAATTCCTAAGAGTCTACAAGTCTCATGGCAAAATTGTACCCTGAAAAGCTGTTTTAGTATTTAAATTGCTAAAGAAATGGCTCTCAATCCTAGTTTTACTTTTTAACCAGAGAAAATGTAAATAACTCAACCATGAATAAAAAGTTCCTGTTCATTCATATACTTGTATTATTCAGCCAAAATGGTGCTGATGCAAAATACCAGAAATTGGTTGGTCTTTTATAAAGGGTATTTATTTGGGGTAGAAGTCCAGTTACCAGGCCATAAAGCGTAAGTTTCTTCCCTTACCAAAGTCCATTGCCACGTGTTAGAGCAAGACAGCTGCTGACATTTGCCAGGGTTCGGGATTCTTGGGTTCCTCTCTTCCCAGGACTGTGTTTCTCTCCAGGCTTAGCTCCTCTGTTTCCTTCACAAGGTCAGCTGTAGACTATGAGGTTCTCTAGGCTTTGCATCTCTCCACAAAGCCAGCTGTGAATTCTCAGGCAAACGGCTCTATCCTGGGGCCTTCTCTCTTTCCTCACCAGAACTCCAACATCTAAACGGCTCCAACACTTTCTTTTGTCGTGTCTTTTATCTTCGATTCCCCCACCCACCAAGGGGTGGGGCTCAACGCCCTACCTACATGGCCCAGTCAATGCCCAAATCATAACTTAATCATGCCCAGATTAACAGATCAGTTTACAAGCATGATTCAATATCTATTTTTTGAATTCATAATTACATCAAACTGCCAAACTGCTACAATACTTCTTTTTAATTTTATACAAATATACTTTGAGATTGGTGGTATGATTTTGCCTATTTCCAAGGACCTTTTCTTTCCCCACAGATTCTTTACTTCACTGCCCAAGTCTCCCATAAATATGGAGTCAGACTTGATGGAAAAAACCTTCAGTCTAAGGAACAGCTCTGAAACTTTGGCTTAGGGACATAGAATTAACCACATTTTCACCATTATTTTATTTAAGTTTTGAAAATATAATACATGTTTTTTAAAAAACAAGTAATATTAAAGGACCTACATTTAAATGTAAGTCACTCCTTCACCCGTCCATAGCTACCCAGTTCCCCTTCCCATAGGCAAATACCCATCTATGTCTGTCTGTCTGTCTGTCTATCTATCTATCTATCTATCTATTCTCAGAGATATCCACCCCCTATTTTTATTGAGCACAAAATGTTAACTTATGAAGTTCAGCATATATGGTCACCATTCTCAGTCACAGCTGTCACCAAAAGTACTATGTTTACAAAGAGCAAGTCGAATACTTTGCTTCTCCTGAGAAATAAAATGATCTATTCAAGTATTGATTTTTTTTTTTCATTTGTCACCTAGGAATTTGGGTTGATCACCCTCTGATTAGTTAGTGTGATGTAACTGAGTACTCTGAAATGTGAGGAAGGCAGGACTGTGGTGGTAAAGAGTATCCTGCACCACCCTTCAGGGACCAGTTTTCTCAACCAGTTATGTCATTAGCTGTGTGACCTTGGTAAACCATCTACTTCTCTGTACCTGTTTCCTAATTTGTAAAGTGAGAATGAAAGTACCTTTTCCCCTGAAAGAATATTGTGAGGATCAAATGAGAGATGGAAAAGTAGCAAATTCCTATAAAATTGTAAATTACCTTTAGCCAATTAAAGTAATCCAGCAAAACAGGTTCAATAGTCAAAGTTATAAAGTTAGGTAATAAGCTTATCACTCTTAGCGTGTGATTTTCGGCTTTTCTATAGCATGCCTTTCTTCATCTCTACCCAGATATTACCTTACAAAGAGAGAGAAAGGTTTGACTCTGTATGGACTCTGTATACTTGTACTTGCTTGAAAAACTTATTAGTCTTAACTTTTAGCCATTGAATGACTTTCATGAAAAGTATTAATTTTTTTGGTGCCAAACTTAAAGAATTGATATGCAGACAAGAACACTAATCTTCTCACAAGTCAGCATAGTCAATGTCCATAATTACTGTCTTCTAAGAAGGATGCTAATTCACACAGCTGGAGATGATAATCACTAAGCACTATCCAAACTCTGACGTCAGAACAGTTACCATAGCATAGCACAGCCATACTCTCCATTTTCATTTTACTTTTTTCAAGAAAGAGAAAGGGCCATCCTACTTGAAAGTAACAACCTACTTTTGGAGTAGGGGATTTATAAATACTAGAATGGCAAAGTAAAGGCAGGAAGCTACAAGAAGATAGAAAATGAAATCATCTAAGAAACCATTAGCACCTGCAAATGGAGTTTAGTAATAATAGTTTATGCTTACTATGCAAAATTAAAATAAAAAGACATGTAGAGAGAAATCTTGGAACATCTTAGCTCCTTGGAGATTAGAAAAGATTTTCCTGCAATCTCTCCTTGATTTTACATCCATCTCCAGAAACATCTTGTGTTGATTTTATATCTTTAATTCTCTAAAAGACTACAAAAAAAAAGTTTAAGATCTTAGCTCATGTAGCTCAGTAAACAGGTGCACCAAGATATTTTGACAAAACAAGTCACCATGTAATTTAAAGAAGTTTTTATCAGCTAGCTATGTTAATTTCTACTCTATTCAAGATGGATAGAAAAATGTATTTTCTATAAATGAAAATGAGAAAATGAAACACAAACGTAAGAATATCTGTAAACAGCGAAGAGTGAAAAATTGAAGTTAAGAAACTTTCCTTATTGATTTAGGTTTGTTTGTAATTTTAGTGGAAAGAAAATGATGTAAGCAGAAGACAAAATGGCAGGAATCTAACTTATCTCCTAGGCATTGAAGTATGCAAATTTATAATTTTTTAAACCATATATCCCATTCAGATAACACGGAAAGAGTAAGCTTGCACATTGGCTGAATATTTATTCCTGGTAGAGGGAAAAGTGATTTGGAAGCTAGTTTGGTTAAACTAGCAGCCTGAAGATTGTTCATTTAATTATTAATCTTACTAGTCCTGGAAAGTAAAACCAGTGAATAGAAATAGGTCTCTAATTGAGTTTCTTTGATAAGTTTAAATATGCTAATATGTGACCAATTTAGACATACATAACCAGAAACCATCACCTTACCTAGAAATGGTTGTTCCCCTTCCAGGGAGATACAGTTCTGAGAGTGATGTATGGAGCTTTGGCATCCTCCTCTGGGAGACCTTCAGCTTAGGGGTCTGTCCATACCCTGGAATGACAAATCAGCAAGCACGAGAGCAAGTGGAAAGAGGTGAGCTGAAGACTCGGGTTAGTTGTACTCACATCCAGCCCCCAGACGCAGTGCTGTGGCCAGATTTCCTGAGGGGCTGGGGGGGGGCATCGATACCATTTGTGTATGTAAGTAGAGAGCAGAGGTATTAGATAAAACTGCCTTTGACCCCCCATGAATTGTTTGGCTCTTATCCAACAACAAGAACTTTAGAGGATTACAACACTTTAAAAATAGACAGCTGTGGACTTTCTTCTACCCTCCCCTTCTGGGCGTGACATCTGCAAGATCGTACCTTTCAATGTCTTCAAGGAAAATGGTTATGCCCACCATATACCATTAATATTAAAATAAATAACAATATATAATTGTAGTATATATAATGAATGTTACTGGAAATTGAAATGTAGTCAGTCTTCAGGAAGAAGTTTGAGAATTCTGTAACCCTTCTGAAGAAACCCTGTGGTATTCCCAGATTAGAGATGGGAATAATGAGATGACAACCTAACAATCATTTGTTTAGCTTTCAACAAAATGGCAGTGCCCTAACATCAGGACCTCGAGGGCATGGTTGTAAAATTGGGCGTAGGAGGATGACGTTCTAGCTGCCTTCCTGCCTTCTCCTAACCACCACCCCATCCCCACCTCCACCCCCCAGACATCTTACTTCCTGAGGCAAACACACACCTGTACATATACACTATCAACACAGTGCTCTGGCATTGCCAGACAACTTTGAAGATAAGATTGTTCTTGGACTGTAATAGAGTGCGACTTGTATTTGTTTATTTCACTTCTGAATTCATGTTTATAAATCCTTATCCTCGCTTCATCTTCAAAAACTGATTATAGAGTCAAGTTTTTAACTGCCTACAGCATCTAAAAGTGAGTTCTAAAGCAAATACATAAAATACAAATGCATATCTTAGTTGTTCTATGTATCTTACATCAGACCGTTTTGATAAACAAAAAAAAAAAAATTGCCTTCTCTAAACTAGAAGGTATCCTATGATTCTGTAGCATTGAATCATCTGTAGATAATCAGTTTGCCATGAAATAGTCTATTTCTGTTACACCTACAACATAAGATACTGAAGTTTAAAAACTGCATAATGCCCTGTGTGAACATTTATATCTATCTCCATTCTAAAATCTCTATTCCTCTTCTCTTGCGTCTTCAGGATACCGAATGTCAGCCCCTCAGCACTGCCCAGAGGATATTTTTAAAATAATGCAGAAGTGTTGGGATTATAAACCTGAAAACCGCCCCAAGTTCGGTGAACTTCAGAAAGAGCTCACTGCCATCAAGAGGAAAGTCACATAGTAATGAAACCATGCCAAGTCTTCAAGACTCCGTCTTCCAGCAGAATAATATTATTCTCATTAGCAATGAGTTTATACCACATTACCTGCAACATTCGTCTAAGGTTATTTTTTTATTAACTTTTTTTAAAAAAATATGTTCCACTTTTTAAAAAGTCAAAGGGAAATGCATTCAAGAAATTCCAAGGGCTTTATTAGTTAATTACAGAAATCTTTCATTTCAGGCCACTGTAAATAGAAAAGCACAGGCTCTAAGTGTGAGGGATAACACATTGTCTTTTTCTTATAAGTCTATTGATGTTTCTCAGAGGTTTTCTACTTCAGCACAGTTCATGGGCTGCTGTCCTTCACCACAGACACCCACTGTATTGGTGCTATACGCTGCATCGGGAACGCCATGCTTGCAGGAGACATTCCAGTCAAAGTCGGTTTCACTCTGGGGACACAAGATATTTGTAAATGTAATTTTATGTTGGGGATTATTTGGAATCCCAAAGGTTTTCCTTTTTTGCCAGAAATAAGCCCTGTTTAAGACTCATCATGTTCCAGCTTTGTTAGTAAGGTTGTTTGTCCCTCCTCCTTCATCCAGACATCAGAAAACTGTATGAAATATCCTCAAAGAACACACTCTTACAGGGGAAGCTTTTCAAGAAGGTTATAAAGAGCTGTGACAGCAAAAAGTTTGAACGGAAGGGTGTTCTGGAGAAAAGAGTGTGATTAAAGTAGAAAAGGAAAATGTAAAGTCAGCCTTATCTACGTATGCCTTTATAAACAAACACTTACACACACGTACACACACACCCTTTTAAAATTTTATGGTCTAAATTCACCAAAAAGGTCCTAAGAAATGTTTCAGGAGTTCTTAGATAGAGCCCTCTTAGCAGCAGCAACTTTGCAACTTTTTTTTTTTTGAAGAGAAACTATAAAGCACAAGCCCACAGAAATGGCAAGCAGAAGTAAGCTAAGTGTCTCCACCTCAAAGGAGCCATTCCCAAATTTAGGTACCTTCTTTGTACCAGATTCTGGAGTGGTCATGATTCCTTATTCCTAGTTCAAACATTCACATGTATATGCACGGGCACACACTACCAAGGAGCAAAGCAGGTGTAAATGAGGTCGATAGTTAAGAAGTCAAGTGAACATTAATGGGGGGAAATGAAGTTATTAAGAGAAAGACATAGGGACAGACATCTTATTTCTACTTTACCCCTTCATTTACCCTTACTCCATCACCTGGAGATTTTTTCATTTGCTGACAGATATTTCCAAAGATGTCCATGTGGATAAAATGTAATAGAATTAAAACTGGGATTCTGTTGAGCTGAATCTTAGGTGCATCCAGAGAACTTAACCCCATGCTCTAAATACAGTTGCCTCTCAGGATAAATAAATGCAAGAGATAGTTATATTCAAGGGTAAATGTGGCCTGGGGGCCTTTTTATGATAGACAGCACCTTTGTGAATATTGATCTATATTCATTGGAAGAGCTTAAAGGATAGAAATTTCCTCCTGCCCTCCCTAGCTGTTTGCCTATGAATATCAGTACACAGAACTCACATCAGTATTTTAAAGAGTATAAAGGATGATGCTGAAGAGAAAAAATGGCTTGTGTCTATCATTTCAATCTCCTTGCAAGTTTTGTACACATTTAATGATTACTACATTCAGACTAAAATAAAAGAATAAACTTTCCCTCAAAAATATGTTGCAGCATACAAAACAGCTTTTTAATCAGTATGGTTTTCCCTTCTACCACACATTGTAAATAAATGGAACCTTCTTTTAATGGCACATACCCCGATAAATCAAAAAACAGGACTTGTGAATTAAACTCAAGTGCTATGGTCTTCATGCACTTGCCAGTTTTCAAAGAATAAAATGGGAAAATTCTACCCCTTTGTCAATATTTTCAAGCAGATCTCTGTTAATAATATTGTTTGTCTTTTTAAAGGAAACAGCTTCCCATCACTTAGTGACCTCACTGCTAAGCTCTCAGCAAAGAGAGTGATAGTTTTGGCTTTAATTCTGTGAACAAGACCTGAGGCTTCATCCTTGCATACAGGAACCTGGCATTGATATTTTATTCATCCAGATTGTTAGAATTTGCAATTTACGTCATAACTGTTGAAGTTTAAAAAGCTTTTCCAATCATCCTGACATCTATAGCATTTAAATTCTACTTTTTTTTTTTTTTTTGTCTCAAAACAGTGGTATAGTTCAGGATTAGTAACTCATTGGGAGTCTTTCAAGACCATATCAGTTGTACAGAATATTGAATTTAATATGCAAAGCATTTTTAATTCTGTTGTGTTTGAGGCATAATTTATTCATCCCTTCTGTTACTGATAATTATTGGAATTATGTACTTTAGGAAGCTTATCCTTGCCCAGCCAGCACACACATGAATACTGCTGTGAAGTTATCATTTGATATAACGAAAGGAAGCCTCAGAAAAGCACAAAATGCTGTTACTTGTTTAGTAAGAAAACAGTTGCAACTGAAATTGCCACTAGCCTAGATGTCATTAATTCAGGTCACAAATTTTTGTATTCTTAATCCAAGAGGTGCATATATCACTTCTCTATAGTTCCTTTAATAATTCTTTAAGCTTATGATTACTAAGGGTACAGCACAAGCAGTCTGACTCTGACGTGCATTTATCTACCTTCAGTCATCACAAGCCTGAGAAATATTTAGGAAGTTCATCATTTCAAGGAAATCGTTTAATGTCAAGTTTGCATGTATACCAACATGTGAAGATTAAAGTTAATTTTGTATTCCGTGTAATGTAAGGTTACTTTCCAAAGCCAACTTCTTTCTCTTCCAGAGAATAAAGGATTAACAAGTTATGTTTAAACTTTCAAAAATAGAGGCTTTATTTCAGCCCACCCTGCCAGTAGGTCCCCAATGAAAGGTCTCATGAAGTTGTTTCTCTTTTATCTCCCAAATTTAATATGGGTGATCAAGTTCCCCATCCATAATTCACCAATTTTTTCAACATGCAAAAATATTGAAACGTCTTATAGGCAGATCATTATATACCATGAGCCCAACTGTGTTAGGTATTGTGTGGTATGCATTTCACAATTGTTTTTCACTTTAGGGTTATTTTTATTCTCTTTGAAAACAAAACGGTTAGTCATTGAAATAATGTTAATTTCCTTTAAACCATGATACACTTTTCCTGTCTATATTATACTCATGTCTCAGTTTAGCCATATAGTTTTATATGTTTGGCTGTGCCACTAAAACAATTACAGCTTCACAGCAGTGTTGTTAGACTGTGTCAAGAAGTAAGCATTTAAATTATAGGCCTCTCCCAGAGGACCTTGTCATGAGATAAGCACAAAAATTAGAATGTTAACAATACATTTCTGAATCATATGTCACCGTTATTCAGAGTTCTCAGTCACACCATTTTATAATTAATTCTTGTTAGTCCTCAGATGTTCTCAGGGTGTAGCTGAAGCCTTATTAATAGACACTATGCACACAATTTTGTGGCCATGCGTCCTTTGAAGTAAAATTAAGTAATATTTTCTGTCAAGGACTTTGCCTCAGCCTTCTTCTTACACATATTCCCTTTATCTCACCTTTCATATTTTAGATGTTTCCTATCAACAGAATTGCTTATCCATAAGCAGTATTGTGAGGTGGTCAGAGGCTTCACATAAGACAGAGCATAATGCAAAATAAAAAGAGCAACAAAGGAGCAGACAGTTGGAAAAAAAATATATGTATTATCTTAACTAAATGGAGTCAAATTTTATATGCAGATCAGTTTATATTATATTTCCATTATACTATTGAGTTAGCATGAAAGTTAAAGATGTTACCTCTTGTTAATTCCAACTTGGTTATATGTGCCAGAATGGTTTTATTAAACATCTTAATTTTATTTATTTTCTTCTGTTTTGATTAGTTGCATATACAAGTCCAAATTCTGTATCATTTGGGAGAATACAGAACTACATATCCATTTTCTACAAAAGAAAACACTGATTAAAAATCAGGATTCCAGGTACCAAGGTTACCTTCTTGGTACAGTCTTGGAATCCTATAAAATTCTCCTTTAAAAATTAATGCTGTAATCCAGAAGGCTAATAAACTATATATCTTAGCCATAATTAAATTTGAGGAAATATTTAGTACCCCTTGAAAACCAGCCTACTTCTTTATACTGATTCAAGGTTTAAATTTTGAATTGTTAAATACAGGCATTAAGAATCACTGAGTTGCCTAATAAGGACTGAGACTTTTGGGTAGTAGAAAAATCCTGCTGTAGTAAATTCTTACTCTAAACTGCACAGAAGTAATAAGCATAGGCTTCGGGGTATCTGTTAGCAAGTAAGGTGCTGAGACAAGCATATACAAAGGCAAAGGAAGGAAGAACCAGTTATGCACAAGTAGGCTGTTGCAGCCCTAATGAGAGAATGGAAAAATTACAATGGAGTAAAGACTTGGACAATGTTACTAAAAAGCCTGAGAACAGTGCCACCAGGCTAGAAGATATCCTTCCCTATGGGGGGGGGGGGGAGAGAGAGAGAGAGAGATCAGTGGAGCCCAAAGAAGCAAAGGCAGTCGCCTGCCAGTTTGTGGGCCCTAGTTGAGTAAACCAAATACCTCTCCTTTGCATTAGCAGTGGTTTTAGGTCCATAGCTCAGAGATGATGCTGTGCTGGGTAGCATTTATTCTCAATGTCCTGCCAACTAATGGTTTGGTCATGTACAGACTTTAGAGGGACTACATTACATTTGCATTAGTTATATTAAAATAAGATCACCAATTATGCATACTTTATTGTAAGTCTTTTTGTTATAGTGGGGCCCAAATGGCTAAAATCTCCCATATGGGAGCACACTTAGATCAGCCCTGGTTTGCCTTTTGACTAATGTTAACTGATTGGCTACCTAGAGTTACCCCCCGGGTGACCTTACTCTGATGAGGTCTACTCTAGAGAAATGTAGAATTCAGCAGGGAAATAGAAAAATACAATCAAGTCGCAATGTTTTTTGTCTGTGTATGTCATTTGAGGGGAAGGAATCTTAGAAACGTTCTAAAGACAGTGCAGCATGGCTAAGGTTAAACACAGAGAGGCAGAGAAAGACATCCAAAACGGAAGGTTGAGAGCATTGAAGAGCAAGAGCAAGGCAACAGTGCAGTGTCTCAGAAGCTAACCTTCACAACCAATAAATGCAAAATCAATAAGAAAAGATGATTCTCGAAAGGGGGGAGTTGAAGGAGCTTCCTGCTGCACATTAAGTATTAAATGCCTTTCTAGTCTATACAGCATTTTTAAAAGATATTGAATTGGATATTGATTTGGTTTTCTTTATGCTCCCTAATTTCAGGAGGTAGCCACTGTTGAATCAAAATTTCCCCTTGTTCTGTTTTTCTATGAGACTTCAGACAAGATGGTAGTTTAGCCCACTCCAAGAAATGGGAAGCTGTATAATGGAACACATCTATCTGTGGTAGCCAACACTGGAGAAAATTACAATGGGACCTCCTGTTTTTATTTTATTGAAGAAAAAATTCTTGCATCTATACTTACAACTTGAAGACAGACTTATCCTCCCTCCTTGCCAGCAAACTTGTTTAAGAGCCCCCAAACAACAATATTTGGGGCTAACTCTGAAGAGATTCAAATCTTAAATTTCTAAGCTATCTTTCCAAGCATTACCATAGAGGCCAGCAAGATGTAAATGTTCTAAAAAATAATTTTCTAAGTGATAGTAATGTCCCCAGTCACAATTTTATGTGATGTTTTCCCCCTCAGCTTTATTCATTCAGGAAGCATTTCTTGATCTACCATGTCATGTGCAAGGACCCATGCTAAGTGCTAGTTCTTCCAATATTTGTTTTTTTACTTTGGGTTAGTATTTCCTTTTATTATACGCAGCTTTTCGGTGTTTTGCTTTACCAAAATAGAAGAGGCTTTATCATCGGCTTAGATTGGATTATGTCGAATTGACCTGGACCAAAAAGTTTCTCTTTTTGTGCTAAGGAAATCCTACCTTATCATGGCCCCCAGGCATGCATTGATTTACCATGGTCATCTGAAGGCCCATGTGTGAGGGGCCCTATGGTAGATACAATTTAGAATCAGCGGAAGACCTAATACTAATCCTTTGTGGGATGATTAGGTGGCAAATATGGTAGATGATTGGCACTATCAATATAGGCTCTTAGATTTTCCCAGGACAGAAAAATCACTGTGAGCAGGTGTGTCCAGAAAAGCAGCATGTTGACTGATCAGATGACCTTCCCCTGCCCCCAAAAAAATGATAAAACAGTAGCTGTAATTACTCTCCCTTAAACCATTGTTCATGTTTAGTTCTTCCACTCCATTTTTTCCTTTATGCCAGTATCTTTTGCTGTTTGGTACTACCATTATAAATGTCTACAAGTATTTCAGTTGTACAGTGTTAAAGGGTTTTTCCATAGCATCAGAAAAGATAGTAGCAAGTTTAAATCTTTACTTTCAAAACAAGCAATTCTACCTAGGTACACAGACCCCAGTGCTCCATTTCAAAGTGCCACTCAGTGAAAACATCACTCTAGCCTGTAGTTGTCCAAAGCAGTACCCTTCCAAAAAGGCAAATATCACACCTTTCTTCTATTGTTAAAAACTTCTTTATGTACGAATAAGCACACTCTAAAGGCTCTACAAAGCAGATTCTAAAGTGAAATGTGAAGAAGCCTAGTTATGAATTCTAATCAAAGCAGTCAACAGAACACCATTTTACCTCTATATTGTCAGTTAACAGCCTCACAAAAACTACAAACACTTTGGCAATTCATCAGCTCACAGGAAATCATACCTAATTTTGAAAGCAGAGGACAAATATCAATGTGAAGTGTCAGCCTGCTGAGCAATACTAGATAGCAGCAAGATGGCCATAAAAAGAAATCCCAATTCCTACATTGGAACAGCAAAAATCTGCATGTGAAAATGAAGTTGAGTAGGAGATAAAAACTCATTATTAATATTTTCTTCATAAAGCTCTTGTCGTACAATACAACCTTGGTCTTCTTTTGAATTGCCTGAAGAAGCTTTATAAGCAAGTCATTAAATTTTCCCCAGCAGGAAGTCAGAGTGCCCCTGGATCAAAAACCATAGAGCTGAAAGGGAGTTTAAGGTCTGTTACTACTAAGATCCTAGGTAAAAAAAGACCATCCTAGCCATATCTTTAGCAGCTCACCAATCCATGCTTTCATTTTTAAACCCAGAAGGTATGTATGTGGAAGAAGATCTTATGTAGGAATTTACAAATAATTTGACTTGGTAGAAATAAATGTGGCCTGCCTGCTGTTTAGAAATGCCAGACTGTTGTAAACAAATGCAGAGGGCAACGTGCTCTGAGCCATGCTTGATATGAAGGTGAATCTTTCCTCCTAGACTCAAGTACAGTGGTTCTTATGATTTACGCTATAGGATACCATTAGGCCCACCCCCTGCCAGTTTGAATTGCAGTCAGAAACATTTATTGCAGACAGAAGTGGATTTATTTGCCATAATTGCTCCTCGGATGCTAGGCTTTTAACCCCTGTAAAGTACACAAAATATACATCTTTATATGGAATTCACTACTTGGGCTTTACTATTGGAGAGATTGGTTCCACAAAGCTTACCTGATTTCCTATAACAAATGTATTTTATAATCCACTGACTCTAGGTCCAATACCAGGTATTAATTCTAAGTATCAAATCAAAATCAAACATGAAGGGGTAGTTTTAGGAGAGAAGTCTCAGTTATTTCATATTCATGACCAAAGTGGCCAAAGACACAAAACTCCTTTTCACTTGACTATACAAAATGTTATTCACCCAATTCTCTCTTATAACATAATCAGATTCTCAATGTGGAACTGGCCACTTCTGTTTGTCATTCTGTGTCGTTGAACATTGAGGTTACTCACTGAAACAGCTTCTTTAGTCAGACACCCATAGGTTGTTATGTTTAGATGTATGAAATTAGAAGGCCTAATTAAGCAGCATGAGTATAGTGGCAGTTGGTGGTGGGAATTTTGCTGGCTTTATATTATGGGGTGTTGTGTTTGTGTGTGTTTGGTTTGGCTTCTTCTGGAGAGTACCTTAAAAGACTGGAACTGTCTGAAGTCATAGCCATACAACCACATAGGATTAAGTAAAACCAGGTAAAGACAGGAATAAAATCAAGTTGTCAAAGTCCCAAGAACAGCCCTGAATTCTTCAGAAAGCCAAACAAGCCAAAAGATAAATTACAAATGGTGCCCGTGTCATTCGACCATGGGCAGCCCACTGGCTAAGGCCCTGCCATCTTCCTGGCACAGGACCACGGCAAGTGGTTGTGGAGATATGATTATCTGGGTAACTTCTTCCCTTTGGTAAGAGACAAGTTTGGCATGCTGGGGTGGAAGTGGGGTCTGCTCTCAGCCCCCATGATATAGATGTTCCATCAGCAGACATCACTTTGAGCAAAGCACTCCTGTGGTTTACAGATTTTTATTTTAGTGCCAATGTATGATCAGTTTAATATCAGGTTAAAGCACCTTTAATCTTTCTGTTGTTATTTTAAAATAATATATGTGTGAAGAAGATAAAAAGAAACACTGGAAATTGGGTGCTTCTTCTGAAAAGTTCAAGTGTAAAACACAAACAAGGCCTTTGGTGGGCAATTCTGGCTTTGTAAACCAGGCTGAAAATGAACAAGAGCTAAATATATAAAGCATTTAGTTGCCTGTCATCATTTTTAACTCAGATCTATATTTAACACTTATTTATTTGTTAGTTTTTACATTCAGAAGAACTACACTTTGAACTTTGGCTAACATTGTAGGATGTTTTACTTGTTTTATTTTTAAAAAAAATTTTTTTTCCATCATTTTTGTAAACTTAGACCATTTCTGACTAGCCGCCTTTTCTTTTCCAAAAGACGAATTACCACTCATGGGTCTGCAGAACCTTTATTGTATTCTTTTAATAAATGTAAAATATTTGTAGCAAACAGTGCCTTATCTTGCTTAATCTTCCCATCGTGTTTATATTTCTCTTTCTTTTCCATATAAATATGCTCTAAGTAGAGTAGGAAAGGACGGAGAGATTTCCATGGTAACTGCCCTCCTAGGGATGTTATAGTACATAAAAATTATTAGCTTTCAGTTTCCCTGTAATTAAGTTTATGAGTTCTGATGATAATAGGGGTGTGATGTGTTGCTTACATTCCAATCAGTGCTGCTTCTGTTTAGATATCAAAACTGAAATGTAATTCAAGTCCCATTTCTCCATGTGTATTGGTTATTTGCCACATTTTTGTTTTATGACAGTATTGGTTTGTACATAACAAAAGGAGAGTGGAGAAAGGTGGCTGAGAGGGATATTCAGAAGAAGAACCTGAAACCTGCCTATTCCAAAGCATTATAGGCACACTTCCTTGCCTGTCTCCTGTACAGGGGTGAGCTGGTCACAGCCAAGATGCCTGACTTCTATTCACCCTTCAGTCAGCACATCACTAATCTTTCTAAAACTGCATGCTGTTATTTACACAGACTTTGGGTGACATTCCAGATACCATCCATTCATATGCTTCCCCTGCACTCAACCAAACCCTCTCCTTATCCGCCCTGCTTCTCAAAGCCACATGTATTACTGTCTGTGAGACAACCCCTAAGCTTCTTTTGAAAGGCAAAACAAATCTACAGATGCTCTTGAGCCCTCCTGACTTCTGCAGCACTCTGACTGACCAGAGCTATGTGTTTCTTGGTGAATTCCTTTCACTATAGCTCTTAATGGTCTGGAGTTGCATCCTCAACTCCAGCAGATTTGATTTGTCACAGCCTCCTAGACAACTTGTACTTTTTCTGAGTTTGATTAGTAAAAACCAGCTGCATCCATCATCAAGGAAAGGCTGGTTATCTGACTGAAATTCCATTCCCAAATAAGTATGACTGGCATGCTTCAAATCCCTGGGCTTCCCGTGTTATATAAAGTCCTATACATCATGGTATATTCCCCCTAGAACCGGTAATTTCTTCAAGTAGGTGATAGCAGTGTTGCTTGGAAAAAGAACCTTGGATATAAGAACTAATTTATTTAAAAGCAAAATTCACCCCTTCAGTTTAAACTGAGTCTAAATGAAGTGCATTTTCTCACTCTCTCTCACACACACACACACACACACACATCTGGTACATGTGGACTGGCAACATACTTAGGTCAAATTCTTCTGATGAGAGCAGAGTCAGACTGATGGTACTTGGTCTGAAAGCATCTTGTGTTAAAAAAAAAAAAAAAAAAAAAAAACACCAAATTAGGAATCAGGAAACCCAGGTTCTTGTTCCTGGTTTGACTCTAATAAGCCTAAACTAGGACCAACCATATCAATTTCTAAGCCACAGTTTCCTCACCTATGAAATAAGGTTGAAGTAAATAGTTACCTACAAATGTACTATTTTTTTGCCTCCCCATCCTCCATTCCACCCTCCTGAAAGCATCCTGATTTCTTCTGGAGGGATTTCTTCCTCAGCATTTGGTGTGGTCCTGATGGAAAGGTATTTTCAAGTGCCTACCTCCCACTACAGAAGCCAAAGGATTCTTCCTTGTTTACTCAATTGGATCCCTTCTTCCATGACTGAATCTTAAAGAAAAGGACAAAAAGAACAGCTCGAGGGCACTCATCAGAGCAGAGCCCATTCCTCTTAGGAGATGTAGCTGTCGTTCCTTCTCCCTGGCCTGTCAGAGCATCCTTGCTTGCTTTCTACTTGCAAGCCTAGTTCTCTAGCCTCCCACGGACTTTGGAGCCCCCAAGAGCCTTCTAGCTATTTCCCTTTTACTTAAGTTACCTATAGTCCATTTCTCTTATCTCCATCCCAAGGATCTTGCCTGATACAATTATCCCTAAAGCCCCTTCCAGCTCTCAGATTTATGTGGTCTTCCAAGTGTCCTCAGGGTCATTTTGAAATCTCTCAGCACCAGCACTGAGCAGGGGAGATTCTGTTCTTCTGCTTATAACAATGTGGCTGTCAAAATTCAAGCGTGATGAGAAAAAGGAAAGCTCCCTAAAGGTTCAGCCATCCAAATGTGCTGCTGATTATCCAAACTAAGCCTTTTAATGCTTCCCCAGTTCTGTATCTAGGTAATTCAAAATTATAAATGTTTCTTTTGCAGCCTCCCTGTGGTGACAGTGGCACCATAGGATAGTTAAATGATAAGGTCAATGGACTAGAGCGTTTTGAGAGGCTAATGGATCTATCACAGCAATGTAAATGCCAAGAATTAATAGAAAAATAAATGTCACAGGCAGCTGAGGTATTGACAGCACTAGAAGCTACTCTCTTCTGGCATCCTCCTCTCAGATTTCAATAGGACTTATTGTCCCATATTCAGTAGGATCTTCTCCTTTCTTGCAAACACACACACTTCTATCTAGGCTTGGGTAAAAGTCACATATTTCCATCTAGGCTTGGGTAAAAGCCAATAAATAATTTAAGTCTGTTGGGTTTTAATCCAAACTAATTTTCCAAGCAGTCCTTGGAAGCCTTCCTTCTGCCTGCCATCCTCCTCTTGTCCCCCTGCCAAATGGCAAAGAATGATGACGGTACTAACACAGCACAGTGAGGCTCTGAGGAACACACTTAGGATGCACTTGCCTTGATGAAAGGGAGTGGGGAGCTGGGAGGGTTTTCTCATTGGTGTCCCATGCAGTCTTACGGGCTTATAACAGTGAAGCCCCTGTCACAGGCAGTCAAAAACCCAGAAACTGGGCTTTTCTCTCTGCCAGAAAAACACCCTTTTAACCTTCTAGGGAATACCAGGTCAGAGATGGGAATGTCTTATCTGTTATGATTGAACTATTACTTTTAATTTCAACCACGCCAGGGGTGGGCAGCCATCTGACCCCGCAAAGTTAACACCTAAATTTCTTTTTGTATCAAAGTGAATCTAGCCCCTCGCTGCTACAGAGCTCTGCTGCATATAGCAACTTAGAATGCTCTCTCACTCTTCCTTCTTTCCTCCTTCATGGTCTAAAATAAAAGCCCTTTATCAGTATAACCCACCATTCCTTACCCCAAAACAGGTGCTCCATGAATACAATCATTAGCATATTTTAAATGCGTATTCCTCAGCTGATATTTGGGAAGACCAGAAGTCATTCACAAGATTAAGTATAAGGTAAAACAGGAAAGGTAGAAATAAAAACAAAATCAAATCGTAAAGAACAGAGAAAGTAAAATATCTGAAATTCATTAATTACTGCAATTGAGCAATAAGTTACACCGAATTTCCTGACCAAAACAATAAAAAAAGAAAAGACTAGAAGTTCAGGAGTTAAACAGTCAACTTAAAAGGTTAGAAAAGAAAACCACAAGATTAAAAATAGAAATTTTAAAATAGAAACTAAGAAAGAAGGAAGTAGAAATAAAATCAGTTATCAATGAAATGGAAAACAAATGTAATAGGATCTAAAATTGAAGATTTGGCCAAGAGTCTAGGGTCTCAGAGATCAGATACTATAGTGGATTCTGCGGTGTAATACTCAGATCCCTTTTCAGAACTGAGGCATCCATTCCCCTGGCTACTAAGGGTGTTTTATGTCCCTCCCCAGGAATTAGCCTCCATGGAAGGGAGCATCCTCACCCAAGGTCACCTCCAAACCTGGGAAGCCCACGTCCCTTGAAGAGCTGATGCAGTACAAAGGTCCAGCCTGTCTCAATTCAAGACAACCCTAAAATGTAACCCCAGTTCCAGGGTTCAACAGAGAGTTGCCTAAGATGTCCAGGTTCCCAGGGAATGTAGAAGGACTCTCCAGAACAGAGATGCATTTGGCCAAGGAAAGGGAGATATCCGCAGTGATCATGGGTCTCCAGAGAACTTATGAGAGCACCCCAGAAAGCAATATCTGCCAGGCTCAGAAAGCACAAAGCTAGCTAGTGAAAGCGCCATTAAAGAAATAACTTTCCCGTTTTCCTTATCTCTCTGCCCTCCCTTTTTCCTGTTCCAACCGGGAGAGGTCAGCAATAGCAGTCAACATGGAAGAGAGAAGAGGCCAACCAACCATGCCTATAATAGGGGAAGACTCCATTTTGACGTTTGATACTGACACACTTTAAGCCCTATATCTCCCCCTTCCCTTTTGCCCCACATCTGGGTAAGACTATAAGAAACCCTCACATTCCCTCCCTTCATGCTAGTGGGATGTTTCAAACCATGCAAACCCTAGGCCTGCCCAGGGTAACTTCTCCTGATCCCACTTCTGAGCCACAAGAAAAGTCAAAGCCAACAGGACATGCTTGCTCCTTGCTGTCCCCAGAAAATCCTATGCTGTGTGTAATGAATCTTTTCAAAATCTCTTGGTGTGTGTGGCATCAGTCTTAACATCCAAACTATTCCATTGGGAGAGGGCCAGGCCTGCACTCCACAGGGAGACTAAAGAAAATGTCTTCTTCCCTGCAGGCCAGGAAATCTACATCAGGTCAATGGAAGGAGGGGAGGAAATATTTTAAATTTAAGTTCAGCATTTGTATTATTTAAAATACTGAATTTGGAGAGTATTTGCAGCTTAAAGTGATGATAGGACTTTGTATTTTCTAAGTTTGAACTTATAAAGGTCATGGTAGTGGTTATCATCTGGGAGCAGTTTTGTCTTCCAGGGGAGATTTGGCAATGTCTGGAGACAACTTTGGTTGTCACATCTGGCAGGCATTACTGAGATCTAGTAGAGAGAGGCCAGAGATACTGCTAAGCCTCCTACTGTAGATAGCCTAACCCCTCTCCCCACAATAAAGGATTGTCTGGTCCCACACTATGAACTTTATGCTAAAAAATTTGAAAACTTAAGCAGAACTGACAAATTCCTAGGGAAAAAAAAATCACTAAAACTGACTCAAGAAAAATACAGAATCCAGAATAGTTCTACAATCATTAACAAATTGGAATTATCAGTTCAAAGTCTCTACAGCATTTATTCCAGAGAAATGAAGACATCTTTATTCAGGAACTTATACACAAATGCTCATAGTGGCTTTATTCTTAATAGCCAATACCTGGAAACTACTCAAATGTCCTTCAATGGATGAAGTTAAGCAAATTGTGGTGCATACGTACCATGGAATGCTACTCAGCAATAAAAAGGAGCAAAGTACCGATAAACACAACAGTCTGGATAAACCTTAAATTATGCTGAGTTTAAATGCCAGTCCCCAAAGAGTACTTCAAGATTTCATTTTTGTAACATTCATGAGGTGCCATAATTATAGAGGTGGAGAACAGATTAGTGATTGCCAGGGGTTAGGGATGAGGGCAAGGGAAGAGATGTAGCTGTAAGGGTGTAACAAGGGGGAATCTTGTGGTGGTACAGCTCAGTATCTTGATTGTAACGATAGTTACAAGACGCTATATGTCTGATAAAATTGCACAGATCTCTACATAAAAACACAAAAATGAGGGCATGTATAACTGATGAAATCTGAATAAGGTCAATGGAGTATACCAATGTCAATTTCTTGGTTTGAGATTATACTATAATTGTGCAAGATGTTAACTTTGGCGGGGTGGGGGGGGGAGGCTGGAAGAAGAGTGCATAGTATTTCCCTGTACATTTCTTTGTAACCTCCTGTAACTCTAGTTATTTCTAAATAAAGACTTAAAAATAATATTAGGGAAGCGGATGTGGCTCAATTGATAGGGCTCCCGTTTACCATATGGGAGGCCCTGGGTTCGATTCCCAGGGCCTCCTGGTGAAGGCAAGCCAGCCCACGTGGTGTGGTGAGCTGACGCAGCAGGAGACCCAGCAAGGGGAGACAAGCTGACACAGAAAAATGCACAGCAAATGGACACAGCAAGCACAAGCAGCAAGTGGGGGGATAAATGAATAAATAAATAAAATCTTATTTTTTTTAATCTTCCCAAAAAGAAAAATACCAGGCCTCGAAATTTAGAGCTTAAATGTGATCCATTAAGCTTTCAAGGAAAAGCTAATTCTTGTCTTATAAATTCTTCCAGAGAAAAGATAAAAGAATTGAAGGCTCTCTAATCCATTTAATGAGATAACATAACCTTGGTAAAAGGAAAAAAAAAAAAAAGCAATGAAAGTAAAAGAAAACCAGGGATGAGCCTCCGTGGCAACGAGGGATTACTACCAAGTGCCAATTGGCAACACGACTGGAAAAAGACCTTGAATAAAAGGGGGGAAAGGTAAAGACAAATGAGTTCATGTGGCTAAGAGACTTTCAAAGAGAGTCGGGAGTTCATCCCAGAGGTAACACTTACACACACCTCAGTAGGATCTCATAGAACACCAAAGTGCATATCGCCCCACACAGAGGGGCTCCTGAGGGCTCTGGAGACACTCAGGTCCTATATAAGGGGGGATAGCTCCAGAGATTGATGCCTTATCAGTGGGCTCTACTTTGGAGTCTGTGCTCCTGAGAGTAACAGAGTTGGACTCAAATAAGTCCTCCCTGCACATGTTTCATCAGTCCCTTCTATTCAAACCATATGTGATGCTGGAGTTTGTAGGTGTACTTCCAGAGACTGGAGCCTCTGGCCTGTGCATGTGCCAGCTGTGCCTGGAATCTTGGTCGAGCTGCAACTCCTACTCTACAGCTCAATGGACTCACCCAAGTCACCTGGTGAGGACACGATGATGGGCAATGGCCATCTCAGGGAATGGAGAGAGCCTGCAGCTGCAGGCAGGATAATCCCATCCACCATATCCATGGGATATAAGCTCCCTCTCACTTGGAGGTGGAGTGGACATCACCAACCCAAACTCCTCAGGATTGGGGGAAGAGCTATGGACTAGAGTAGACTTAATGGTATTCGGTTGTAGACATACTGCGATTCAAGCAATGGAAGAAATTATAACAGTGAGTTGGAGCCAGTGGCCACTAGACACTTTTGGGGCAGGGAGGGGAAGAGCAGTTTTAATACAGGGGCTTTTTCAGGACTTGGTGGTTGCCCTGAGTGACGTTGTGGCGATGGATATAGGCCATTTTACATCAGCATATACCATGCAGACCTGTGTGGGAGAGAATGTGGTCTATGATATGAACTGTGGTCTATGCTGAGTGGCAAAGCCCCAGGATGTGTATATCCATTGCAGGTGATGTGCCACACTAATGAAAGATGTTTAAGTGGGATGTTGTGGGAGGTGTGGGAGGTGGGGAACATGAGAATCCCTGCGGTTTTTGTGTGGCATTTGTGTAATCTAAGCATCTTTTAAAATATATATAAAAAAATAAATTTATGTAAGCAAATGCACATATATGCATATATATTTATATATCATTTTATAAATATTGGTTTGTATTGTGAAAAATTTGATTTTTACCCACCACAAAAATAAATTAAATTAAAAAAAAGAAAGTAAAAGAAAAGAAAATTGCAACCAACTTCACTCATGAATAGATGAGCCTCCCCCAAAATATAAGCAAACTTAATCCAGCAATGAAAACACAATATCAATTTAGAATTTTATTTATTCTAAGAATGAATGGTTTTAATTTTGTAAAATATATTAATGTAAATTATCACATTAACAAAGAAGGAAAAAATAATCATCCCAATAGATGCAGTAAAAAGGAGTTGATAAAATTCTGGCTGTGAAACACTTTTAGCAAACTAGGCAAAAAGGAAATTTCTTTAAAATACAGGAATGTACAAATAAAACTTACAAGAAATATTGGACTAGTGAAACGGAAGCATTCCCTTTAAGATCAAGAATAAGACAAACACACTGCTATCACCATTTTTATTCAACCTTGTACTGGAGGCCCTAGCCAGTACAGAAAGGCAAGAAAAAGAAATGTAATAATTGGAAAGAAATCAATTATTCAAAAATGATGATTTTATATTTTAAACCCAAACAAATTTACTAACAAATTATTACAGTGGGAATAACAATATTATAATATTGTAATTACAATATTACAATATAATTACAATAACAAAAATTATAAAAAATTATAAAATAACAATTACAATAACAAAAATTATAAAATACCCAGGAATGAAAGATATGTAAGCCCTGTATGGTAGTTTTCAATAACATTAAAGAATACCATTAAATAAATGAAGAGCTATGTATTTTTATGGTCAAGAATAATCGTTATAGAAATATAATTTTTTTCTAAATTAACTACAAATAAAACACCATTCTTATTTAATGTCCAGTAGAGAGCCTTACAGAAATTGACAAGATGATTCCAGAATTTATATGGAAGAACTGAGGTCAAGAATATCAAAGATACCCTTAAAGAAAAATAAGTAGGTATGGTGAATGGAACTTGTCCTATTAAACAAGACTTATAAAGCTATAGCGGGGTATTAGCACAGAGATAAATAGAAAAATGGACCAGAATAAAGAGCCCAGAAATAGACCCAAACATATGAACACCTGACATACAGCAAGGGTCATACTGCAGATGAGTGGGGTAAAGAAGGACTCAGTAAATGGTGCATGGAGATTTGATCATCAATATAGGAAAAACAAAAAGATTAAATCCCTACATCATACTACATGTATACAAACATATATACTCAAGTGGACTAAAAGTTTAAATGCTAAAAGCAAAACATTAGTTTTTGAATAAAATACAAGAGATGTCTCTACAAACAGAAGAGGGAATTTCTTCTCAGATAAGATGCAAAAGGGAAGAATTGCTAAATTCAATTAATTAAGATTAACACTTCAATTCAAAGGGCATCATAGTCCTTTGAATTATATATAGTTATAATAAATATTATCAGTAATATGACTCATACAGATAAGAAATTACAGATTATCCAAAAGAAAAATGGAATCCATTTCAAAGAGGAAATACAAATGACCCAAAAATATATGGAAAAAATTCAATCTCATTAGTACTCAGGGAAATGCAAACTAAAACAAAAGTAAAATATAATTTTACATATAAATAATGTTGGCAAATTTTAAAATTTGAATAATACCAAGCACAGGTGAAGATGTGGAAAAAAAAGTACCACCAATACAGTGATGGTAGACATGTACCCTATGATTCAGCAATTCCTTTACTAGGTATATGACTGAGACAAACTCTTGCACATGTGTACTTGTAGACATTTACAACAAAGTTCATAATAGCATGGCCTGTAATAGCAAACGAGAAAAAAGGTAAACCTGAAACATTCATCAACAAGATAATGGAGAGATGAATTGCAATATATTCTTAGAGTAAATTACTTTACAGAAGTTAAAATTAATGAGCTGCAACAAGAATGACAATTTAGAGGAAATGGACAAGTTTCTAGAAACCCACAAACAGCCGACATTGATGAAAGAAGAAATAGATTAACTCAACAGGCCAATTACAAGTAAAGAGATAGACTCAGTCATAAAAAACCTCCCAACTAAGAAGAGTCCAGGACCAGATGGCTTCACAGCTGAATTCTACCAAACATTCCGGAAAGAGTTAACACCAATTCTACTTAAGCTCTTCCAAAAAATAGAAGTAGAAGGAATATTACCTAACTCATTCTATGATGCCAACATTACCCTAATACCAAAACCAAATAAAGATACCACA